>CM067381.1:77134050-77276964 GCA_034510155.1 Eucriotettix oculatus
GGCGTATGCTTATAATAAATTTTTGCTTACTCAAATCTTTGAATTTTCTTCGTTAGTCTGGGACAAAGTCCATTCATCCAATCTCATAAAAACATTTGACCTTTAGAATTACATGATAACTCAACAAATGGTTGGGGAAAACCACCAAAGTCTCATCAAAGATCGGTGCCAACTGTCTAGGTTTTTATACTGTGCCAACACGATCTTCAATTTCTCTCAAGACTACTGCCTTTCATTTTGTACCATTTACACCACATTTACCATACGTCGTTTATGTTTTACCCATTATAAGATCGTCGAATGGCTAGTATACAAACAATTTTCGTCTTTTACCAGACAACGTACAGTTCTTATCTTCATTCTTCATAATCTTCCTTTAATAAAGTCACATATTGTCAAAACTTTTATCAGTCACAGAGCATTAGCCTCTCTTAATTACAATTTTTTATTTATTTCGAGGTTTATTATATTTTTTCGTTTTCGCTTTAGGTTTTTGTTCATACACACTTGTCTGGGATACGTTCATATTCTCATCGTTTAGGACTGTAGAAAACGCACGCGTTCGGTTTACTGTACGTCTTCAGATTTAATGTATTCGTATTTGAGATCTTTACTATTATTTTCTTTGTAGATTTACGGATGCAAAATATATAAGTAATTTAGCATCCTAAAGTGAGTGGTAAGTTGAAACGGTGGCAATTGGCGATTAAAGGCAAAAAAGCAACAGCGGGGCGAAAAAAATAAAAAACAATCAATTGAAACAATGCTTGGTATTGTAGCGTGTCTTCGTTGAGACAAATCTAATAACTAATCAGAGGAAAATATTTTAGCGCAAGGAGGGAATTTATATAGGGTATCAACATTATAAAATGCCACGAATAAAATAACTTTAATGTGAAACTTACTCTCAACCCTACGCGGAGATTAATTAAGACAAAAAACAAGTAAAATATTATACAAATAAATGGTATACATTAAACTTCACTATTTCACAACTGACCCCAGTTATTTCTCGATTAGTCTAGCAAAATGTTTCCTCATTTTTCTTCGGCTGTGTGAATTATTTCTAGGAATTTGCTACCTTACCTAGCGGACAATTTTTTAGCCGGGGCATTTCTCCATAGGTAATTCCTCTAACTGAACATTTCGTGGATTCTTTGACGCTGTAAAGCTCACATACAATGCAAATTCATAAATAAATCACTAAAATCTAGCTGATATCATTCACGAGTAAAAGGAGGTCGCTGTAGTATAAAAATAAATTGGAGTGAAAGAAGATGATAAATTTCAAAGCCACATAGCGACGTAACAATTTCAATTGCATTGTAACAATTGAGCTAAGAGAAATAGGCATCCCACGGATATTATAACTATATACGTCATGACGTCATTGAATCAGTTCGCTTCTTTTAATTGAAATAAAATTATCAAGAATTGCGGCGACCAAATTTTATTAAAAAACACGTTTTCTTGATAGCGAGATGTGAATGTGTGTTCATGCATTCAGGCGAGCGCAGAGCGACGAGAATGTGTGGAAGTGTCTTGTGTATGAATTTATCAGTTGATATTGATCCTTGTTCTATAACTAGAGTTTATTCCCAATTATATTCTGCAGAAAAAAACTTATTATACTAGTAAAATTGAGACCAAATGCAGGTTTTCCATTCCACCAGTTTATTTAAAATTAATTATTTTAAGTTACATGTTATATAAAGGAACGAAGCGATTTAAAAAATTTCACAGTGTAAAGTTTGATAATTTATTTAAGATCAAATTGATGAACTGTATTTTGATTGACCGAACACTCACTTCTAATCAAGTAGAAGCCTAAGGATGACATCACCGATTTATTGGGCTGTCACGCCGATGTTAAATAGTTAGATAACGAGTTCTCCAATAAGACCTAGATAAATGTATGCTGAAATAATAATACAAACACCTAAATTATGAATGAATCAGCCGTTATAGCCAATTGATAACGTCCATAAAAAGGCGATTAAGGTTGGAATGTTCATTCAGAAGATCATAATTGATATCATCAACAACATAAGTCAAACTTGATGGTCCTCCATTCAGATCACATAAACACAGCAACATACCTGGTTCATATCTTCGCGTACTAATAAAGAACGAAGGTTAACAAGATCGTAACCATGGAAAAATGTCTGGGTACAGATTGATTCGAGAATTTGATAACTTATATAAATCTCATAGACAATGTTTGTGATTATGCGCCAAGCGTATTTTTACAATCTCAATAAGCTGGCATCATTTGCGTCGCTCTTATAGGTTACATCTTTTAAATGTCTCCATGACATTCATTCGATTTGTCCTAAAAACATAATAGTACATTTCTCAACGAAGATAGATCTATACCTGCTCGTCTCCTATACCTGGTCAAGCGAGATATTATATATTTTAAATTTAGCTCATTTTATGATCTGAAACTTAATACTCCTTCATAACCAAAATACAAACACGTGAAGGATGTTGATAATAATTACGGTTCCCCCAAAGGGTACAGGAATACAGGAAACTCAAGACATCACGTTTCCCAGAATAAGATTAAAAAGGGATTGGGACCGCGACGGGTCCCTAGGGGGGGGGGGGGGGGGGGGGGGGGGGGGGGGATGTATAAGAGATCGGGGAGGGGGGGGGCAGTAGCAAACTATTTTTACTAACTCCCACAATGATCTAAAAGAAACAACGTCCAACCGTGACCCCGCCCAGCAGCGAGCACCGAATAAAAGCAAAGGGGAAACGCAAGTCTCCCCTGGGGGTCCCTCCGAGGGGGGACAGGGACATTCCTCGGACCCAAAAACAAACACTCACCCGTCAGAACATGTTATACACCTTGGTAAAAATGAAACCCAACACCCCGGAGCGTAGACATGACAAACTCTAAAAAAAAACTAGAAAGAAAGGGGTATGCAGCATACTGATCGGTGAGGCCCACTCCCCCCGACTCAACCCAACCAAACCAACCACAGAAGAATATCCCACCACGACCCAACGCTTCTCCCCCAGAGACTAAACACTACCCCACGAACTCAAAGCGGGTTGTGAGTGCGCAGTGTTGCGTGTACATAAGCAAGCCCGAACGAAAAAAATATCTTGCGTGCCACGGCGAGAGTGACCCCCCATCCGTAGGACACCTCGCGCACCCCTAGCTGCACCCCTCCCCCCCCGTACCAAGCCTCTCACCCCCCCCCCCCCTTTTTTTTTTCAACCTTCTCCTCACAATCTAAAATTTGCCCCCCCCCACCACCACTTTTCCTTACCTTCCCCACCACAAAATAAAAAAAAAACACCTATACTACCCAAACTCTCCCCCCCCTCAATATCCCCAAACACTCCGCGACACAAACATAAAAAACGTATTACTGGAAAAGTATAACCGTTCCACATAATAGAGATGAATACAGGAAACGTTTCCCAAATAAGATTAAAAAGGATGACGCGTCCTAATTATCAGAACAATTATTTACCATAAATATTTTACTTAAAAATTGAGTTTTGTTAACGCCCTAAAAAACTTCTGAACGTTGATCGCAACCTACTCCATTAATTTATAGATAAATCCAGGGTTTTTTTAATCTGAAATTCCTAAAACCCTTCAATTCATTCCTTCATATGTCAATATATAACAAAGAGAAACATTTTTAGTCACTCTTCCCTTATTCGTGAGGAGAATAATTTATCAATTCACCCAGTACAGTTATTTTTTTTTCAATTTCGCTTCAGGTCATGCAGATTAAACGAACGCCAAAAAAAATACGGGGGGGATTCAGGACGCAGATATTGAGTTTTGGGAACAACAAATAATCATCGGGAAGGTACGGGAAAATAATAATTGTTTTTTTTAAAAAGTCTTCCATTTAAGAACAAAAAGAATGTTGCACATCAGCCGCGACATGCTTTGTGCAGAATATTCTGTTGCGTCTACACACAGGACTTGTTCTATTTTTTATTCTATATATTTCTTTAGCAAATGATGTTGGAATATGCTTGAATATAATATTAATCAGATTTATCTCGGCTTGAAGAGGGGTGAGAAAATAATTGAAGTAAATTTAGTTTGATATTGCTGCTGCTATTTATTCACTGTCCAATGGATGTCACTTTTACACTAAGAATTTCACTCGAAGCCCACGTTTATTGCGTAACATTAGATAGTTTGATAATCGACTGTTTTTTTTGAAAAAAAAAAATAGACACACACACATACACAAAAACACAGAAAAAAAATCGTGTAATTTTACTCGAATGAATATTGCCTTACGGAGAGGAGTAAATATAAGAAGCGGTTATCGAAATTTCGTAGCGTAAAAAAAAATAAATATATCGAGACGAAAGAACACGTTGAAAAAAAAATTGGGTTACAAATATCTGTTTATTTAATTAGACTTTTATGGAAAAACAACCGATGTATTCACAACAACATCTCTCTCTCTTCGTCAAATGTGAAGAAACGATTGTACAGCAAGAAGAGATGTTTTAATTAGTGTTACATAATAATAATAATAATGTTTTATATATTTTTTAAAAATGATTCTAGGTAATAATAATAATAATTATAAAATAATAATAATATTTATTACGTAGATGGAACCAACTTTTTTGATTCTACGACGACCAAATGTTCTTGTAAATAAATCTGAAATAATAAAATTAAGTATTTAAACAAATCTCTGTCTCTTTAATTGTGCTTCACTAATTAATTAACTGTCCCGATTTTTCCCACACTCAAATCTATGCCAATAAATAAAATTAAAGTGATTGTCACTCTGCACGTCTGACTGTATGTGTTTTTGTCTCGAATAATACAGGTGATTTAACTATATATAACATTACCAGAAACTGTGTTGAATGTTTTTAAAAAAAGGCTGATTTGAATGTAACGTGGTGTTTGGTCTTTGTTTACACCGCAAAAAAATTATTATTATTATTATAACAAGGGATTGTTAAATAATAATAAAAAGAGTATATTTAATTTGAATATATATATTCCATTTAATTATGACGATATTACATTTAAAAAAAATTCCAAAAGGAAATATAACTCAAATTAAGTTTTAAGAAAAATATAAAATTTACGAATAAAATATATATTATTAAATTGGCTCAGTCGGTTGAAGCAAAAAGAATCTATGCAGCTCCTAAACGGCTGCTGTTGCTCCCTGGGGAAACGATATAATTAAAATTTAAACCAATCGCTAATCAACGAGAATGGGTTTAATTGTGGAAAAACCGGGTAAAAATGCCCTGTTACCAGATGTTCTGCCGCCTGGTGGTGACGTCGTCGTTCTTGGTTTGCCTTTGCTGTTGCCGTTGTCGGAGGTTCCTTTGCTGTATCACCTCGTCTCCTCTAGCGCCTCTTCTTCTTCAGGTTGAATCTCCATCAAATTTTATTTTTTTTGTTTTCCGTGCTCCCATCAAATGAATCTTCTTTCTCATAACATGCCGAATTTAACTTTTACGCATCTTGTTTCCTCAGCCACTGCGCTCTCTCTCTCTCTCTCTCTCTCTCTCTCTCTCTCTCTCTCCCCCCGTCTTTCTCAGGACAGCTCCCGGGACCAACTGTGTCCAAATACAATGCACCCCAGGCCAATAAATAATGTTGTTGTAAACGGTGACGTTTCCCGCCTACTCGGCCTTGACCAAAACCACCCTCGTTTTTCGTCCTGCTGTACGCAAATAACAAAAACTTAAAAATTATTTTTGCTTTACAGCTTCAATTTAGGGGTCATAAGCCACCAAACATGCTTAATGCTTATTCACTTAGCAATTTTTGAATTTTACAATAGTTTAACGTCCTTTGTCAATAGTCCACAGGACTGCTCTTATGTAATATGGTGCAGCAGCATGCCCCAGGGGATCCGTACAGGATAGGGTCAAATAGAATAATCCTTAGAAAGAGTGGCAAAGAAGAGCCGCAAAAAAATTCGTACAAATAGAACCTGGGCATGGGAAGGGAACGAAATGGTAAATGGCGACTAGGGATGTGGAAGGAACACGCTACAGACAAGAAGAGAAACAGCTAGGCTACACTTTCTCTATAGAGCTTTTGCAGGTCAAAAACCTTGAAAGGGGAATCCGAGATAGAATGAGGAGTGATCACCTGTTTAAATTACAAGCAAGGAACCAAAAAAAAAACTTAAATTATTTTTGCTTTACCCGTTGAATGCAGGGGCTCATGAGTCACACCACAGTAGAGAGTAATTATGATTTACATTAAGTTTTTGTATTATGTAGTAAAATATAACTGAGAGAGTATGTACTTAGCTTCAAACTAATTTGGAATAAATGTTGCATGTGGATTGCAGTGGAAGAGAATCCTTAAACGGTCGCGTATGGCAAACACTTGGTCAGTGGTCGAAGGGGAGACAATATTATCCGTCCGTACCTGGCGAATATAAGAAATCGATGTCGGCGCAAATAAAAACCTCGCCTCACAGCTTCTTCACCATGAATTAGTAAGGCGCAATCTTCCTCCCAGCTGCGCGCGCCTCCAGGGCATCGGACTTAACACAGACAACTTCGGCCACGGCCTTTACTTATTAACACACAAAGACCGACTATTCGCATTCTAAGCGACCGAGTCGATAAAGAGGCAGGAAGACGGTCAGACAATTCCTTGCAAGCTTCCACCTTCAATAATCTCAACAGTGCCAATGTGAGAAAGTGAACAATTTCTTACTGACCCAGAAATAAATCCAACCCAGCGGCACACTAAAACGTAGAAACACGTATACCTTTCACAAATAAAATTTACGTCATACTTGTTTAAGTCATAGATTTAGATTTATTGTTGTTTCCATTAATCCTCGATTGAGGAAATAGGATACGTCACGCATTAAAAATCAAAAATGAACAAAAATAAAGTACATAATTAAAGACAAAATAATCTTAAAATAAATTAATAAAAGAAAATGTATATAGTAGACAAAAGTCAATATAAACACAGCACGGACACACACACACTGGGAAACACAAACAAGCACACACACACACTGAGAAACATGCAATGGTGGAGTTTTGAACCACTACTTGGACCAGGAAACTGTCCTTGCTCCAGCAGCAGCGCCATACATGAAAACAAACAAACGAATAAATGAGCAGAAAAAACTGAATAGAAAATTTTAAAGATATGTGGTGATGTGTGCTATTTTACAAGGTTGGCAGCAGCAGCAGCTCATTCAACACTTACAGCCAGCAGCAGGAACCACCTTGATTTTAAATACTAGAAGGACGATTAAGAAAATCCTGTACCACAGAGTAAAACAGCAGCAGCAGCAGCAGCGCCATTTAAAAAAGAATAGTTTTACTCTGCTTCACCACGAAGCTTTTGTAGTTACTATTTTTTAACCTCTGGGCGGAAGGAAGGAAGGCTGTTGTATAAAATTATCCCCCAGGGGTATTGTGAATACTTTTCTGGTGTAGAGAGAACAAGGGCGATGCTTGTCCGACCTTAGAGCTGAACGATTTCTAGATTTCTAGGTAATAAAAATTCAAACATCTCATTTTATAGACAGCATAAAAATACCCCCTCATTCTGGAAAAGCGAACCGTATTCAATAATAAAATTAACTTACAATTACAATTTTTCTGACTGTGAAATATTATTTGGGATAAATACATTTCCTTATAAGGAAAGAAATAGCCATGAAATATGCCCAAAAAATAATAAATGTGAATAATGAAAGAAAGAAAGAAAATTTCGACTCAATCTAAGTTTAGTGTAGTGCAGTGCAGTGACGTCATCAGTGCTGCCAAATCTCTAAAAATATACTACAGTGAAATATATTTCCAGTTTTTTGCTCCTTTTTGTAGATTTAATAAATACAATATGATACAAAACGATTCTTTGTCCTTTCTTTTCGGCTTTATTTCTAACAGCCGCGAAGCATTAAAGTTTGGCGCGGATAAACAGATGCGCGTTGTAGACCTCAAGGTGTTATTTTGTTCTATATATTCTTTGATCCGGCTGCTCAGAGTTTCAAGCAGAAATTTCAATACAATCAATATTTTTGAATATCTCAAAAATGTTCTCTGTAAATAAAATAATTTTTCTTCTTCAAGTTGTATCCCGATTTCCGACAAAGGTTCACAACGTTTAATGTAGAATTCCGCAAAATTTCAAATCGACATACAAAAAAATTTGTTTATAGTTCAAAAAAGGTCTTTATTGGAAGGGGTGTGTTTTCATTAATTGAGAACCACGACATAATAACGTTTTAATGATAACAAAACGCTTTCATATAACTCCAATATACCAAGTTTTCCAAACCAGAAATTTTAACAGCAGAACGCCGACAAACAACGACTACTGACAGCTCTGGGAGGGAAAAATATATATATATTCATATATCGTCCACATTGAATCCGGGTTAATGTCACGACAAGAGCCGTCCGAAGCCATAAATACGCCATCGCGTTCAAAATGTGTGTGTTCGATAAGCGTTTCTCTCTGTAAAAAAACTGCGGTTCCCGTTCAGGGTTGTTTGCTTTGAAAAAATTTACCTGGATTTTACGACGGCGGACTTTGTTCAGTTATAATAAGTGTGAAGCAGTAAAACATGAACAGAAATGCTTAATGTTATACTTCATAATTACCAAAGATAGAAAAAAAAGCAAAGAGGAAACAAGTTGTTCCCTGATTTTCCTGTACATAATATGAATGATACCGGTTTCTGTATTTGATGTATATATATACTTTTTAGGGTATAAAACATTAATTAATCAATACAGCAAATTATAATCAATTTTAAAAATTTTCCTTTATTAATTTAAAGTGATTACATTGGGCTTAATCTCAGGGGATTTTGGGGTCTCTCGAGAGATGGATGGAGTATTCATGCAGTTACTACTGTAAATAGAAAAATAAACAATAATTAAATATTATTTAACCAGAGCAATGAGCAAGTTTCACAGCTTTTTTTTAATAACTTACCCCCATAATTACTACAGGGGCCTACAAACATCCAACTTCACGAATGTTTCCGCGCGTCTCTCTCTCTGGCGTCTTGCAGGATTTTTTTTATCGATGAAGGGTAGAAGGAACCAGATCCGCAACTCATCTGCTTCCTCGAAACTTCTAACGTCTCTGCCCCACCTCTCACAAGCATCTGATCACGTCCGTCCTCTCCTCAACTCGTCTGACTTCTGCTCATCCGCTCGGACCACGTCTTTCCTCTCCACAACTCATCTGACTTCTGATCCCGAGCCACCCATCGGCTCCCCTTTTAAATTCTTCGACGGGAATTCCCCCCGCCATAGGTCTACTACTTCATAACATTCCGGGGTTCCCCGCCAGTTCATTTCACAAAATTTCGGGGTTCCCCGCCAGTTCCTTTTTTTTACACACGCTTGGCGGGAATCTCCGTGCGGGGGATCACCATCGTTTTTTTACTTACACACGCCCCAGAAGAAGGTTTTCCCCTTCGGGGTTTCACCCGCTTTCACCCGACTAGACATTGTTGTTGGCCGAACTGCGCCTCATAACGCCACAATATCAAAAAATCCGCGTTTTTTATCACAATATATATATATATTGTTGTGGTAATCAGTCCTAAGACAGGTCTGATGCAAATATCCATGCTAACCTTACTTATTGCGCAAGCCTTTTCATTCCTTTACAACTACCACAACCAAAATCCTCCATAACCTGCTCAGCGTATTCCATCATTAGCCTCCCTCTTCTGTTCTTATCCCACGCAATTCCCTCTAATGTTAATTTTACAAGATCCCTCGTGTCTTAAAACGTGGCCTTATTAATCTATCTAATCTAATTGAATATTTGTATTAAAATAGAAATAATATAAATATAATATATATATAACAACGGATGTCTCTCGCCGCATTTATAATCAACAGTAGCCGAAAAAAAAACAAAAATTAGATCGTTCGCCCAATAAAAAAGATAATGACGTATCATTTCAACCAATCGCAGCAACGTTTGTTTTACGAAAGCGATCGACAGCAAACAACATGTGGTGGTTTAAAAGCTACTACATTCGTCGGTTCCTCGGACCAAACGTAACGAAAAAATAATTAAAATAATAAAATAAATTCATAACGTGAGAGACAAAAAGCAGGCCGAAACCAAAATCGGCCCCCATGTAACTGTAAAAAACTGACAATTCGTCAAATTATCAATCACATGGAACAATATCAACAGTCAGTGGTGGGGGTCATTGACTTGCTAATTTGAGTGATTCGAATAACATTCAATTTCCATATTACAGAAACTACACTAACTACATCAACATGGTTTTCAATCGAAAAAAAATTAATTAAGTTACAACTGATGAATGTTTTATGGCATTAATAATAATAATAAAATAAACTAAATTTTATATTTCCCATTCTTCTTTCTTAGTTGTTAATATTAGATGTTCCTTTTTCTCAGGGACAATCATAATCATTAACGTTCTTATTATTAACTGATTCTCTATACTCTAATACGCTAAGGAGATTTAGGGGTGGATGTAAGTTGAGCTAGGTATTCAGTAATGAAAAGGCTTGCGCAATATAGGTTTAGCATTTAAGTTGCATCAGACCTGAGCTGCTGAATACCACAACGAAACAGCAACATTTTTAATTTTTTTGTTTTTTTAAAAAAAAAATCGAACAGAAAAATTTCATGAAATTATGCTATAAGAATGAAATAAAGTGTGACAATATTTAATAAATGAAAGTTTAATCGAACATATTGAAAAAATACACTAATAAAAATGGAAAAGGCAAATAAGTCATAAATTTTGACAATCACTTTTAATTGTTATTGAACGAAATTTATAAGAATGAAATATTAAAATAAAAAGGTGATCAATATTTAATTAGAGGAATACGAAAAAGACTTAATGAAATATTACAGATATGAAGGTAAAATCGTCGAAAGTAAATATATGTGAATGAAGCCATTTATAGTTAATCGAATTAACCGCTCCTAATTCAACTAGACTGTGGAGAAAGAGATTAGTAGAAAACCAAAGCCTTTGAAATGAGAGGAAGGGCTTTTCCTGGAGCCTCGCGTTACTTGTCTTCGATTGTATTTCCGTTAAAACTCAAGTGTTTAAATTGAGAGATCACTTGAAAACAAAAAGGAAGGTTCACTTGAATAAATACGGAACTAAATACGCGCACTTTTGTAACCCTTAACCGGATTTACCATCGACACATTCACAAACTCTGCTAATATTTTATGCATCCATAATCGTACTTGTATCTTTTTAAATAAATATTAAGGACGTCGAAGACATTTCTGAGGACCATAAAACAATAATAATTAACCAACCAGATCACTAATATAACGCCATTAATAGTTAAAATGGCGAAAATCGTCCCTTCCTATGCTATTAAAGGGATGTTGCCTGTTTCAGGATCACCCTCATGTAACCTGTTAACCTCCCTTCACCTCCCCCCCCCAAATAAAAATGAACTGGAATTATCTCAATGGGTAGAACATCTCCCTGGAAAGCGGAAGGTCCCGGGTTCAGGGTTCTTCAATTTACGATGCGGTCTACATTTTCCATTTTAATCTTCTAAGGAAATCAGCTTGTTAATTGCTGGAAGAAGTTTCTTTTCATATACAATTGTAATACACCGTTTCAGAATTATTCTAACGTGAATTGAAATGTGATTAGACGTAGATTTGCAATTTAATTCACAACAATGGCAAGTAAAAAAGAAATTCTTGCAGAAAAATTAGTACTTTATGTTTTATAAATTTTTTTTTGAGGTTTAATTAATCTGTATCGCACTCATCTGGAACACAACTTGAGTAATATATGAATAATAAATAAAAGAATCTTCTCTCTCGTCAGAATATCTCAATATATATTGTAACATGAAAAGTTACACGCAACAACGCGGGGCCAGCTTGCGAGTTGCAATTGTCGCAACTCGGGCCAACAATGGAGTCTGGCGAGACTCGAGTCCAGTCGTCATGGGGTAGTGAAAGGAGAAGGATGTGATAGGGAGAAAGACCACGCCCTGTAGTGATAATTTTTCTCATGTTCTGAAATGGATTAAAGCTATTATAATCCACTTTTGGTATTTTTATTAAAAAATACCTGGCGCCCAAAAAGCATTTAAATCCTCGAATATGGAGATACGCCGGATCTTTTACAATATATACAATATACAATATATATATATATATATATATTTAATCAGATTGTTATGTTTAATCATGAATCTTTTACGCCATTTAAATTAAGGGGGGTTGAGGATTTATAAGACTTTTCTGTAACTAAATAAAATTTCTGTTCTATTTTTCACAGTGAAGAAAACTACTGCGTTGTTTACTAACAGGAAAAAAAACTATTTAATTTCATATTCCGTTTCGACCTAAGTGAGTGAATGTAAATAAATTACTTGTGTAGTTTATATATTTTCAGCATTAACAAATCATATGAATCTCACGGTGACCTTTTAAGATTAAACCTTCTTTTTAATTCGCCTGTGTGTTGTGTGTGTGTGTGATAAATGAGTTCAGGCAGGTAAAAGAGAAGGAAAATGTAATTTTACTCGTGCACGGCCCTTTTGGGCAAAGTGCTACAAAGAACACGAGAATCCTTCGTTTCTTCCTGTGAAGTCGCGGACGAGCGAGAAATGGAACTGAGTAAGTAACCTGTCCAGTGCGCTAATTTATGTTGCAACAAAAGTGCGCTAATTTACGAAGTGGATACGCCACAACATTTGTATAAAAGCATGTACCGTTTTAAGCGGAGATTAAAATATGATTTGTCGCTGTAAAGTGAAAAGTAAATGCGCCGGTGAATGTAAATCAGAGGTGGAGCCAGCCGTAGGATTCGCAATCTGGTCACGCTTCTGCACAAAGGCCACCAGATGCTGCTGCTGCACAAAACACTTTACTACCGAGGACAGACGAATGTCTCATTCCTTATTCAACCTCCTCCTTGCATTACGGCTTCCAAACGAAAATTAAAAAAGATGCACTTCCCAATAAAAAATTATTTTTCTCGGTTCCATAATAACTTTTGTGAATTTTAACTTTGAAAAATCCTAAGATATTAAAAGATTGACACATGTTGTTGTTGTGGTATTCAGTTCCCAGACCGGTCTAATACAACAACCCTCCATCCTAACCTACCTTGCGCAAGATTTATGGTTGTTTCCATTAATCCTCGATTGAGGAAATAGGATACGTCATACATTAAAAATGAACAAAATAAAGTACGTAATTAAAGACAAATAATCTTAAAATAAATTAATAAAAGAAAATGTATATAGGCGAAAGTCAATATAAACACAACACAGGGACACACACACACTGGGAAACACAAACAAGCACACACACACTCTGAGGAACACGCAATGGAGTTTTGAACCACTACTTGGACCAGGAAACTGTCCTTGCTCCAGCAGCGCCATACATGAAACAAACAAACAAAGGAGAGCAGAAAAAACTGAATAGAAAATTTTAAAGATATGTGATATGTGCTATTTTACAAGGTTGGCAGCAGCAGCAGCAGCTCATTCAACACTTTTTACAGTCTTGTTAGTCAACTGCGAAGTATACCTACAGATTAATGGCTTACTCTGGCGTGAGGTGTTGATTGTTTGCAGCGAATTCTCAGGAGTCGGGCGTTCAAACTGATGGAGAGTTGTCCCTGGGAACTCTGGACCCCCAGAGGCTGAACGGAATCAGGATACTACTAGATGACAGACGTTGGTGACGTCATCACTCCACAGCCCCAGGAACTTTTGCTCTTACCTTAATACGTGGACATTCTTGTAACTGAACTGTTCACGACACTTGTTTAAAATGTAATAATCTACTTTTATGTAATCAGAACGGGGTGAATAAATAAGTCTAAATTAGGCAATTTAAGGTAATGTGAAGTCCTGTACACTCCCCCTGGGATCCGTGACTGTCACTGTATTTAGAATTTTGGGGGAGCCATGAAATAAAGCACCTTAGTGCAATATTATCCGGCAGAAAGGTGGCCATTAATTACTAATATGGAATATGGTGCAGCAGCATGCCCCTGGGGATCCGTACAGGATGGGGTCAAATAGAATAATCCATAGAAAGGATGCAGAGAAGGGCCGCAAAATAATTCGTACAAATAGGACCTGGGCATGTGGATGGGAACGAAAAGGTAAAGGGCGACTAGGGCTAGGGGTGTGGAAGGGACAGACACGCTACAGACAAGAAGAGAAACAGCTAGGCTACTACACATCTTCTACAGAGCCTCTTTTGCAGGTCTAAAAACCACCTTGGCAGGGGAATCAGAGATAGAATGAGGAGGAGTGATCAACCTGTTTAAATTACAAGCAAGGAACCAAAAAAAACACAGAGACGTTGGAAGAATATACTCATTCCTAAATAGGACAATTAATAATGACTGGAACAATACAGCTTTTAATTATTTATTTTGAAAGAACATTATTAGAACACTAATTTTTTTAGTATAGGATGTAAAAATATTTATCAATTTTATATATATATATATATATAGGTACAAATTGTATGTCTTCTGTATAGAAATTAAGAAAATGTTATTATAAGATAAAAATTAATGAATAGTTACAGTATATTTTAATATTAATAAAGCAACCTAACTATGTAAAATCTCTGACTCGTGTTCCACAACATCATCCTTGAAGCTTGTGCTTCTCTATAGCATCTATGGAATATGATTTTATACTTATAATTAATGAATAGTTACAGTATATTTTAATATTAATAAAGCAACCTAACTAACTATGTAAAATCTCTGACTCGTGTTCCACAACATCATCCTTGAAGCTTGTGCTTCTCTATAGCATCTATGGAATATGATTTTATACTTATAATTAATGAATAGTTACAGTATATTTTAATATTAATAAAGCAACCTAACTAACTATGTAAAATCTCTGACTCGTGTTCCACAACATCATCCTTGAAGCTTGTGCTTGCTTCTCTATAGGATCTATGGAATATGATTTTAAAGTGAAATACTTGTCACAGACGCTGCAGTTGTACTGTTCATCATTATTCTAACGCTACCTACCTGCATACATTAATTTTTTATCATCAGGTTTGTCTAGGCCACCACACACACGTGTGCAAATACTGTACATTATATCTCTAGTGAGAGCAGCAGCACTCGCGATACGTGTTGGCAAAAAAAAATAAAAATTCCCCCCTCACCCGTGGAAATGAATTAGTTGTTTGCATCGCGCATTTTTTTTCCATTAGAGTATGAACAAGATTTTTTTTTTGCAAGCCTCGGTGGCCACCACATGAAATTACATGTATGTAGTCTAATCAAAAGCTGCGGCAGCTCAAAAGTTTACATACACTGTGATCGTCAAAACAGCACAAAGTTAAGCTACAAGAACAAGAAGGCAGAAAAACATAATTCTGGAAGCATTACTTATAATAAATTAGATTAATCCAATCACTTAATATTTCCAGTAATTATATTCATTAATTGGCAGTACAAAAATAATTGATAAACATGAAGACCTATATTATGATAATGTTGTTGTCGTATTCAGTCCTAAAGACTGTCCATGCTAACCTAACTCGCGCAAGCTTTTTTTATTTCAGAATATTTGTAATTTGTAAATTATAATCAATGGATGAAATTTCTACCGATTGGCTATGTAAAAAGGGAAGGGGAGAAATTTTAGCCATACGAGGCGAAATGGACAGCGGTTTGGAGCAAATTGTGGGCCGCTGGCGAGAGTAGAGCTGAGCTCTTGAGGTTCTGAGCAGATCTTAAATTTTCAATTAATTTTCGACCCACAGGAATGATCTGTGCAGCCAACGAGAAGCTATTCCGGGGAACTTCAACCCGAAGAAGAGCGTCGCCGCTGCCACCAGAGAAAACGACTACAGTCTTCTGTTGGTAGCAATGATATAAAATTTCAAAAGTTCACTATTTTCATATTTTCCTATTTTCATAAGAAAAGTAACTTTTTATTAAATAGATTCAATGTAAAATCATTAATGCTCTACCGTCTTTATTTGCAAATTATTTCGTTAAATTATCCTGTTTTTTGCATATCCAATATTAATATTGTTGTTACTAAACTCAAAATCTTCAATTAAATCATTTTCATGTCTCTTTTGAACCATACATAACTTTATCCCATTTGACCTAAAAGTTAAACGCTAATTATCACAATTGTCGTCCAACTGTGGAAGTTAATAGATAATTAAATAATAATAATAATAAATTAACTAAACCCTATGTTTTTATTAAAAAGTTCTATATAGCTTAGAATATCATTCATAAACGTAAGATTTGGTGTTTATTCATGCTTTACTGGTTAATGAAATCGACTTTGACTGTCATACAACACAATTCTAGTAATTATTGTCTTAAAATTTGATTTCCTTCACTTGAAAAACTTAATTTAAGCAGAGGCTACTAGATAAAAAGATTGCTTTTTTTATATAAATATGAAGCTAAATCTATTTTAAGTAATATGAAACCAGGGAAAAACATTTCATATTTATTGAAGACAGTGTACAGTTTATTTGAATCGCTATTATTTGTGGGGAAAATAATTTTCGTTCAAAGACATTTCCCATGTCAACGAATACGGGAAAGCTGCAACTACTAGGCAGGAGTTAACCTTTCTAAAGGCCCCATACACACACTTCAAAGGACCCGCCCGACCAGAGACCGAAAACTGACTGACTCTTGCTTTCAAAGGCTGAAACGTTTGGCCCACCATCAAATTAAGCGATTAAAAGAGCAAAAGACGACAGACTAAAACGCCACAAGATTAAGTAAAAAAAACAAAAATTTACTTTAAACTGGACTTTGCACAAGTCAGAGTTTTAAGGAAAATTAACTTTGGATTGAAATGGATTAGTTTAAATATCTAAGAAGTATTTTAATGACCAGAGAGTTATGTTTATATTGCCAATTATACGTAATAACACACTTCAACTTATAATGAATTGGGGGGTTTCATTTTAATTTAATTCTTAAACAAATCATTTGGTTAGATTAGAAGAAAACAAATTAAATTTATTAACAGAAAACAAAAATTACAAAACTTAGGGTCAAATTAAATAGCTCAGTTTTTAATCAATCTCATAAGGGTCATTTAGTGGGTATTTTTTTTTCAGCAGAACGAAGTCATGATACATTTCAGACAGTGGCGCAGACACGCACCTTTTCTCCTTTGTGAAACAGCGGCTGTCTCCTCCCTTGAGTGATTCAAGATGCTTTCGTAGTTCTTCCGCGTTCTTCAGGCGGCTCCTTACAGTGATAATTTCTGCCGTCGGTACCTGGCTTTCCTTCTAGGAATTGTGGTTCCCGGATTACGTAGAATGGGGATCATTCCTGCTCCCTGTCGCTTCTTTTCAGTTTGCCCCCAGATTGTCTCTTACTCTCAAGCTACTTATTATTAATTTCTGATGTTTATCGCCCAACTCCAAACTTATCTCTCATCTTCCTACTTCCAAGTTCTATTCCCGAATGATCAATTTCTATTCCGCGACTGCCCAACTTCTTGCTTCTTCAAATGTTCCAATGTTCCGACTGCCGTACCGTGGATTAAACGCCACGCACCCTTCCAGACTTCTTCCTAAATAGAATGTTCATCCAGACTGCTGAAATTTTCTCCCAACCAACCATCCACGCAGGTCATCTCGTTCAATCACATCCACCCCACGGTGAGATGCATGGCGGATCACCCGACCCTCGGCGTCCAATAAAAATCCAGCTTGGCGGCCCGCCGCGGTTTTTCTCCCTAATTTCTGGAAAGGGGACGCGACTTTCAAAATTGATCTTTCTTTCTTTCTTTAGAAATAAAAAATACCATAACAGATTCTGTCGATGTATTAAGTTCTAAATAAACATTAAACATATAGATTTTAGATTATGTACGCATATATAAGGTAATTTTTTTAAAAAAACTAGTGACAGATATAAGTATAAGTATAAAATCATATTCCATAGATCCTATAGAGAAGCACAAGCTTCAAGGATGATGTTGTGGAACACGAGTCAGAGATTTTACATAGTTAGGTTGCTTTATTAATATTAAAATATACTGTAACTATTCATTAATTATAAGTATAAAAATCATATTCCATAGATCCTATAGAGAAGCACAAGCTTCAAGGATGATGTGGAACACGAGTCAGAGATTTTACATAGTTAGGTTGCTTTATTAATATTAAAATATACTGTAACTATTCATTAATTATAAGTATAAAATCATATTCCATAGATCCTATAGAGAAGCTTCAAGGATGATGTTGTGGAACGACGTCAGAGATTTTAACATAGTTAGGTTGCTTTATTAATATTAAAATATACTGTAACTATTCATTAATTTTTAACTTATAATAAGATTTTTCTTAAGTTCTATACAGAAGACATACAATTTGTACCTTATATATAAAATTGATAAATATTTTTACATCCTATACTAAAAAATTAGTGTTCTAATAATGTTCTTTTGTCTATATACATTTTCTTTTACTAATTTATTTTAAGTTTATTTGTCTTTAATTATGTACTTTATTTTGTTCATTTTTAATGTATGACGTATCCTATTTCCTCAATCGAGGATTAATGGAAACAACAATAAATCTAAATCTAATAATTATAAATATCTACCCTATAATACATTCAAAGCTCCATAAATTCTTCAACAGAGTATAAGGAGTGTGGCTTTAGTAAGAACTTAGTTAGTTAGTTCATATTTAAACCTGTTTGGATTTATTTTTAATTGTTTAATGGAGGTTGGGAAGTTTATTAAATATGCTAATAGATGGCATTGTAATGTACACCACTTTTTGTATTACGGTTAGAGACTTCCCTTACTTCCTTCCTTCCTTGTGTAAATTGTTTTTTTACTTCTGGTATCAAAGTCATGTAACATATCTGAAGAGGTTACTGTTATTAATAACAAATAACATGAGTGATTCTCTGCAGTGCATATAATTATATAGTATAAAAGTCAGTTCGCAGGAAGATGACGTTTATTCCACGATTTAACATTTTGACGAATGGTTCGCGTAGTATATATAATATATATAATTTATGAAAATTAACACTTAAAAGCACATATTTATATCACCATGTACAGACTTACAAAGCAAAACTGTAATGCTGCTTTGTTCCAATATCTATAAAGCTGGAATATTGCAGGATTCTTCTCGGAGGAAATTATACCGACAACTCGGCGGAGGACAAACATTTATTACCGTTCTTACTACATAATTGAAGCAGTTTTCATATCGCGGCGGCGCAAGGGGGGTGAACATAACGTCATGGGAGTCGTGTTTTTAACGTTTCTCATGTCTGCCATAGTAAAAAAAAAAATTTTAACTCCAGCTGTAATCTGTCAGACGTTGCTTGCTGCGGTTTGCCGAGAACGCGATTCAATTCCCCACGACAGTTTTTACAGCTTAATTTCTACTTTTGTCTGACATTTTTTATTATTTCTTCTTCTTCTACTGGCAGTTATTGGATATATTTCTCCCAACAGTGTAAATCACAACAGCAGCAGCAGAACTAATATAGATACGATTTAAGTTAATAAATCATCAGAGCAAACAATCAGGCAATATCAACGGAAAGTAAAAGGGGGATTTTTAAAATTACTGCTGCAGTCACTCACGAGAATCAGCAAATATATCTTTCCATATAATAGTAGAATAAAATTATAAAACTGTTTCGTACAAGGAAGTACACTACGAAAACATAATTTAATCTTTTCAAGAAAACTGGAATACTGACACTCACTCACTTGAACCAGCATGCATATATTCAATCACTCATGTTATTTGTTATTAATAACAGTAACCTCTTCAGATATGTTACATGACTTTGATACCAGAAGTAAAATTTACACAAGGAAGGAAGGAAGGGAAGTCTCTAACCGTAATACAAAAAGTGGTGTACATTACAATGCCATCTATTAGCATATTTAATAAACTTCCCACCTCCATTAAACAATTAAAAATAAATCCAAACAAGTTCAAATATGAACTAACTAACTAAGTTCTTACTAAGGCCACTCCTTCTACTCTGTTATGGAGCTGAATGTATCATAGGGTAGATATTTATAATTTTTATGAAAGAACATTATTAGAACACTAATTTTTTTTAGTATAGGATGTAAAAATATTTATCAATTTTATATAAATATAAGGTACAAATTGTATGTCTTCTGTTATAGAACTTCAGAAAATCTTATTATAAGTTAAAAATTAATGAATAGTTACAGTATATTCTAATATTAATAAAGTAACCTAACTATGTGTAAAATCTCTGACTCGTGTTCCACAACATCATCCTTGAAGCTTGTGCTTCTCTATAGGAGGATCTATGGAACATGATTTTATACTTATACTTAATGAATAGTTACAGTATATTTTAATATTAACAAAGCAACGTAACTATGTGTATAAGAATCTCTGACTCGTGTTCCACAACATCATCCTTGAAGCTTGTGCTTCTCTATAGGAGGATCTATGGAATATGATTTTATACTTATACTTAATGAATAGTTACAGTATATTTTAATATTAACAAAGCCACGTAACTATGTGTATAAGAATCTCTGACTCGTGTTCCACAACATCATCCTTGAAGCTTGTGCTTCTCTATAGGAGGATCTATGGAATATGATTTTATACTTATACTTAATGAATAGTTACAGTATATTTTAATATTAACAAAGCCACGTAACTATGTGTATAAGAATCTCTGACTCGTGTTCCACAACAACATCATCCTTGAAGCTTGTGCTTCTCTATAGGAGGATCTATGGAATATGATTTTATACCTATACTTACTTACTTACTTATACTTAAAATAATTCTATGCATCTAATTTTTAGAAAAAAAACTATTATATAAACCTGCTGTTATCCAAACCGACTGTTTATAAATAATAATAATAATAATAATCATATTCCGTAGATCCTTGTAAAGAAGCTAAGCTTCAAGGATGTGGAATGTGGTCAGAGGGTGTGTGTGAACACATTTATTACATTATTTTATTGTATAAAAGATAAATATACTTATAACAAATTTTTTGTATTATAAACTAATTAATTAATTACTCGGCGTCTCCGATTCTTCTATAAATTCCTTTATTGAATAGAAGGAGTGAGTGGCTAAGCAAAAAAAATGAGGATAATTCAGTCTTAAATTTACCTTGATTATCATCATTGGACAACTGTTTAATTCTGTGCTGACTGCAGTCACGTGTTGAAGATGGATAATGCACACCTTCTTTCCTTATTTCTGTGCAATTGACAATGTTTTACAATTTTTTTTGTACAGATTATTTTTTGTTCCTTGTATTGAAGGGATGAATATCAGTATTATTCCAAAAAAAAATAAGTGCCTCCAATTTGTGATTAAAAATAACATCAATGAATAAATGTATTGGCAACGTCAAAGTGAAAAATACCTAACTTTTTGAACAGAGTTCTGCAAGAAGTTCGTGTGAGGAAACCTGCCTCACATATTGCTCTAATAACACGTTTTTGACTAATAAAAATCTCATCTATGCCCCCAAAATATAATACCATATGATAAAACAGAATGAAAATATGCAAAGTATACTAATTTTCTTGTTTTTAAATCACTGAAGGTGATGAAATGAAAAATTACAATAAATAAGAGTTAAACTGGAATATTTCACGGATTTTTTAAATTAGGTATTACCCATTCACGTGAACGGGATCACCATTTTCCCCCTTGTACGTGCATATGTGAGGATGGGATTGAATGGAATGGGCGCAAAAGCAGAAGCTTACTCTATTGTATAGTGACGCTTTAATGGTTTACAAGACCCTTTATATATACATATATATATATGCCCTAATTAAGCTACATAGCTCATAATGCCTGCTGCTGCTGGGCCACGTGTGTATAGCATTACCTTCGGCGAAATCCTTCCCTTATCGCTTGTCAGCCTGTCTTTAATCTGTTTGAAAACAATTAGTATTACAAAGCGATGCTGTATTAATTTTCCAAGTTAAATAATTACCCTTAAAATAACAATTTGTCACTCCTAGTGGGTTTGGATTTTATATTTTTTTACGTTTATAAGTTAGCATTTAATCTCTTCAAGGAATTTTTTCTACAAATTATTCGTTTAAAGACTGATAGTTCATTTATAATGATAATAATGTGTCCCTTGATTTATCAGTCACGTAATAAAATCTATTACAATTTTAGAAATCAAAATCAATAACGATGATAATTTTTCCCCCTTGTTTTTATCAGTCACGTAATAAAATCTATGACAATTTTAGAAATCAAAATCAATAATGATATTATATTTTCCCTCGTTGTTATCAGCCACGTAATAAATTCTATTACAATTTTAGAAATCAAAATCAATAACGATGATATTTTTTCCTCTTGTTTTTATCATTCACGTAATAAAATCTATTACAATTTTAGAAATCAAAATCAATAAAGATGATAGTTTTTCCCCCTTGTTTTTATCAGTCACGTAATAAAATCTATTACAATTTTAGAAATCAAAATCAATAATGATGATAATTTTTCCCCTTGTTTTTATCAGTCACGTAATAAAATCTATTACAATTTTAGAAATCAAAATCAATAACGATGATAATTTTTCCCCCTTGTTTTTATCAGTCACGTAATAAAATCTATTACAATTTTAGAAATCAAAATCAATAACGATGATAATTTTTCCCCTTGTTTTTATCAGCCACGTATAAAATTTATTACAATTTTAGAAATCAAAATCAATAACGATGATAATTTTTCCCTCGTTTTTATCAGTCACGTAATAAATTCTATTACAATTTTAGAAATCAAAATCAATAATGATGATAATTTTTCCCTTGTTTTTATCAGTCACGTAATAAAATCTATTACAATTTTAGAAATCAAAATCAATAACGATGATAATTTTTCCCCTTGTTTTTATCAGTCACGTAATAAAATCTATTACAATTTTAGAAATCAAAATCAATAACGATGATAATTTTTCCCTTGTTTTTATCAGTCACGTAATAAAATCTATTACAATTTTAGAAATCAAAATCAATAATGATTATAATTTTCCCCCTTGTTTTTATCAGTCACGTAATAAAATCTATTACAATTTTAGAAATCAAAATCAATAATGATGATAATTTTCCCTCTTGTTTTTATCAGTCACGTAATAAAATCTATTACAATTTTAGAAATCAAAATCAATAACGATGATAATTTTTCCCTTGTTTTTATCAGTCACGTAATAAAATCTATTACAATTTTAGAAATCAAAATCAATAACGATGATAATTTTTCCCCTTGTTTTTATCAGTCACGTAATAAAATCTATTACAATTTTAGAAATCAAAATCAATAACGATGATAATTTTTCCCTTGTTTTTATCAGTCACGTAATAAAATCTATTACAATTTTAGAAATCAATAACAATGATAATTTTTCCCTTCTTTTTATCAGTCACGTAATAAAATCTATTCCAATTTTAGAAATCAAAATCAATAATGATGATAAATTTTTCCCTTGTTTTTATCAGTCACGTAATAAAATCTATTACCTTTTTAGAAATCAAAATCAATAACGATGATAATTTTTCCCTTGTTTTTATCAGTCACGTAATAAAATCTATTACAATTTTAGAATTATTCTTTTTCTTCTATTAATTCATTTATAGTCGCATAAACAAAAAAAGTAAGGACCAAAAGGATTATTACGTCGACAAACAGGAACCGATTACAAAAACCTTATAACTTGTTACGTTTTGAAACCTTGCTAATAAAATAAAATGGAATACCAAATATCGAAAAATGATCATTTAAGTGTCGCACTTCAGCACACATACATTATTTTAATGAGTAGTAAATCGATATATTAGCCACAAAAAAAATTATATTTTTTTCACTTTAAACCAAATCTGGATAAACTGTAAATATATATTCTTATTCTGAATATTTATCTATTAAAAAAATAACGACCGGAATAGCAGATATACTCAATAAGATAATAATAAAAAAAATAAAAGTTTATTGACAAGTACCTAAAATGGATGTTTTCGAAACATTAGCGACTTTAGAAAAATTGTGCATAAGTCTCTATTAAACGGGTCGATAATTCTTCAAAATATATTGGACATTAATTGATTCCCATATTTACTTAATTTTATCTTTTGCACCTTTATTTTACAATTACATTTATTTTAGGTTGACTGGCATTAAATTACAATGGCTCAGAATAAGATTGATTCTTCAATAGATCATACATAGATTGTTGAGCCTCATTTTTTGTTTTACACGAAAATCTACCTGGATTAAGGAAAAACCAATAAATTTTGGAATAACAGATGCTCACTAATTCGCTATTTAAACACACCGGAGTCAGTTTAATTTTGTATACAGTTTAAAGGTTCCCACGGGTGCATAAATCAAGCCATCCCCACCCCCCAAAAAAATAGCAGCTGGATTCCATTCAACACTTATCGGTCCAAAAAACAATTAATAATATCGCGTCATCTGTCCCTCATGTGAACCCCCCGAATTTCTTGTGGACCAACAGACAGCCACTCACTCACTCCCTGGGAAAACTTTGCGGACGTTTTAGAGAAGGCCGCTGCTAGTGGACAGTAAATTATCTAGGATTAGCTCTGCGGTTTCCTAGGCTGGTCCATAATTACCGCGAGATTAATGCGGTCCGCAGCGTCACCTGCCCAAATTTATAGCGGAACTGCGTGACAGCTTCGTTTCGCGGAGCTATTTGTAATTATTTGCAGTGACACGACAACGACGCGGTAATGGTTTACCGACTCGAAACATATTTGCTGATGATGGAAAATCCTGGAGCAAATTGTGTCGAGTACGCCAGATTCAATTTACCTTGCTGCTGGAGATGGCTACACACACACACACAGCCAAAAATACCGGACAAAGGAGGATATTCAATTTCCAAAATTTGAAAGACTGTACCTTTCAAAATATGAATTCTTGACTTTCATTGTATGATACACTGGAGGACTTCAATTGGATAAAAACTGTGGAACTCTTTGTTTTCACTCCCTATTATAGAAATCTAATATATAAACTCAAGCTCCAATGAAAGAAATTTTTTTAAAAAAATAAACTGTCTTTATTTAAAAAAATTGTTAAGTAGCTTTCGGCTTTCATATTCATCTATATAACATTAATATAAAATATAAAATTTTGTTCAGAATCTTACAGTCAATACAAAATTGTTTTTACAGTCTAAAGTAGATGTATCCATGTCAATTGCTTACCTTATATATATAATTTTTTTTATAATTATCCAAAACTTTTTTTTAAAAATATATATATAAAGCACATACGTTAATTCGTACTCGTCATTCCGCTACATTCTTTTTAAAAAAAAAATATTCCTACCCAAATTTGTGAAATCTTGCAACTCGAAACATACTTGCTGATGATGGAAAATCCTGGAGCAAATGTGTCGAGTACGCCAGATTCAATTTACCTTGCTGCTGGAGATGACTACACACACACACACACACACACAAAACCAAAAAATACCGGACAAAGGAGGATATTCAATTTCCAAAATTTGAAAGACTAGGGCGTTTTCAAAATATGAATTGGTTATTTCTACTGTACGATGCACGGGAGGAGTTCAATTGGATAAAAACTGTGGAACTCTTTGTTTTCACTCCCTATTATAGAAATCTAATATATAAAATCAAGCTCCAATGAAAGAAATTTTTTTTTAAAAAAAATAACCGTCTTTATTTGAAAAAATTGTTAAGTAGCTTTCATCTCACCATATTCATCTATATAACATCAATATAAAATTTTGTTACAATGATCTTATTCAGAATCTTACAGTCAATACAAAATTTGTTTTTACAATCTAAAGTAGATGCATCCATGTCAATTGCTTACCTTATATATTTTTTAAAATATATCCAAAATTATAAAGCACATACGTTAATTCGTACTCGTCATTCCGCTACATTCTTTTAAAAAAAATATTCCACCATTTTGTTTTTTAAATTTATCAATTTTCTTATATATATATTTTTCATGCTATTTACCTACACAGATTTTTTGAAATCTTGCAACTCGAAACATATTTGCTGATGATGATGGAAAATCCTGGAGCAAATGTGTCGAGTACGCCAGATTCAATTTACCTTGCTGCTGGAGATGGCTACACACACACACACACCCAAAAATACCGGACAAAGGAGGATATTCAATTTCCAAAATTTGAAAGACTATGGCGTTTTCAAAATATGCATTGTTGACTTCTACTGTACGATACACGGGAGGAGTTCAATTGGATAAAAACTGTAGAACTATTTGTTTTCACTCCCCATTATAAAAATCTAATATATAAAATTAAGTTCCAATGAAAGAAATTAAAAAAAAAAATAACCGTCTTTATTTGAAAAAATTGTTAAGTAGCTTTCATCTCGCCCTATTCATCTATATAACATCAATATAAAATTTTGTTACAATGATCTTATTCAGAATCTTACACTCAATACAAAATTGTTTTTACAGTCTAAAATAGACCAACGTATCGTTCCAAATATTACGTTCTATTTTTATTTTCCCATTAGTCCAAAGTGTAAAAATGTTGACACGTTGAAATTTATTTAAAATTGCTGAAAAGGTCTACGCTTTACGTCCAAATATTATTTTATTATATTTTTATTTTCCCATTAGTCCAAAGTGTAAAAATGTTGACACGTTGAAATTTATTTAAAATTGCTGAAAAGGTCTACGCTTTACGTCCAAATATTATTTTCTATTATTTTTATTTTCCCATTAGTCCAAAGTGTAAAAATGTTGACACGTTGAAATTTATTTAAAATTGCTTTACGCCCAAATATTAAATCTAGTTACGTCGAAGAACCAGATGTGATAACTGAACGTCAAGAAATGGTCATTCAGCATTTAAAATTCTGCGTAATTTTTTTTATTGATGTCATCAATTTTTTTTCCTGTAATTCATACAATTATCATTTTTTTTAAAATAGTTATTGATTAGAAAATTTTTTGATTGTATTATTTTTTGTATTATTGTAACCAAATTTCCTTTAAATTTTCTTACATTTCTGTAAGCAACTGAGGAAATTTTCTAATATTTTTAATTTTTAAAAAGAGGAAACAGGTAATAGGGAAAGTCCTGAACGGGATAGCAACGCGGCTATCTGCACAGACCCTACCGAAACTTAAAAAATATTTTTGACAGCAATCACCTGCTGGGTCTGGTCTGGAACGGTCCGGTCTATAGAGGGCATTAGGCTATGCTGATCTATAAATTTTTTTTTTGCATGTGTCGGTACGGTTACGGTCGTGTCTAGGGGGCAGAGACGTTTTTAAATGGATGGATGACATGGTTTTCCAGCTACCAAAAAAATCGGAATACCCTCTGGCGAGGGAAATAAAGCAAAGATTTGTTAGTCAAGGATAGATAGGTATGAGAGCCTGAAGTTATATTAAAATTTTTGGCTAAGTCTTAATGATGGCCGGGCAGGATTAAAATTAAGGGACTTGAGGCAAAGAATTCGAGGAAAAAAGGATCGAGATATGAGGTCAGGAGGACAACGAAGCGAAATGTTTGAAGATAAGAAGGTGTGGCTAGTAACAAGTAACCAAATTAAATAGTGCATTTAACTTAACAAATTAATTTTGCTTCTTAACAGTGGCATTTATCAAAATATTTATCCTTCCCCCATCCCCCTTACCCCAACATTAAACATTACATGAAGTTGCGATAATATTGAAATATTTGAAGATAAGGAGGTGTGGCTAGTAACAAGTAACCAAATTAAACAGTGCATTTAACTTAACAAATTATTTTTCTTCTTAACAGTGGCACTTATCAAAATATTTATCCTTCCCCCCCTTCCCTCAAAATTTAAACATTACATGAAGTTGCGATAATATTGAAATATTTGAAGATAAGAAGGTGTGGCTAGTAACAAGTAACCAAATTAAACAGTGCATTTAACTTAACAAATTAATTTTGCTTCTTAACAGTGGCATTTATCAAAATATTTTTCCCCCCCAAACATTAAACATTACATGAAGTTGCGATAATATTTCTAGAGCATGGAGGGAAAACCGCCCTTTCCATATCACGTTCCAGACGCGTCCGTCGTAGGAGGAGAAGAAGAAGAAGCTATGAATGCAAATGAGATCGCAGAGGGCCGGTGACTCTCTCTCGCACACACACACAGGAACAACGAGTTGCATTTCCCGAAATCGTCAGGACCCAGATACCCGAGGAAAGGAGGGGGGCGGCAATTTTCTTCGGTCGGGAAGTTAGTGGCGAAAAACTGCAAAAGGAAATAAATGACAAGACGTTAAAGAGATGACGACGACGGTAATGGGGGAGGATCGCCCCTGATACACGCAAACGGTTAAAGGTGCGCGAGGAAAACTTTAATGTCTCGTCAACACAGATGTTAAATAGTTTCTGATGCGACGAGTCGTCGGTAGAGTAGAATAGAAACTAACGAAAACTCGCAATGGCGAACCTTAACTAAATTTATAAATATTACCCTTCTTTTTATGAAAATTTCCTATACATCAATTTCCTAGCTATTTCCAAACATTATTAGTTCCAATAAAATTACTGATTAATTAGTAACTTATCTTTTCCTCTTTGAAGAAAATATTTTATTTTACAACACTTTACAGAATATTAATGAACAAGTATACAAATTAATTAAATACATTATGGTAACCTTTCATATCTATTAAAAATTTTAATTATAACAATTAAGAGAAGTCAATTGATTAAGACTAGGAATTACGTATCTCCAAAAAAAAAGAAGTGTCTTGTCCATGAGTGGAATGAGGTGTTGACTATATAAAAAGTTCATTGTAACCACTGTTATGAAAAATTTATAAGATAAAATTTAATTTCCTTTCAAAAAATATTTAAATACCTATATATATAATTCAAAGGAAGTAGGATGTTTAATTGAAGCTTATACTGTCATACGCTTGTGGTTGTCTTCCGAACAAATATATTGTGACAACTTTTCTGTGGTTTTATTCACACTATAGCAATCATCAGTGTAATTACTAACGTTGTTTTGATGGGGAGACAGTTTTATTTCATTTTATTTGTTTGGTTTAAATCAAACATCCACAAAAGTGAAAGTAAATAGGAAATAATATTCTTAATTTTTCGATTATTCGCTACTGAATCGACGAAATTTAATAAATTTCAATATATATATATATATTGTGATAAAAAGGCGCATTTTGTGAGGTTGTGGCGTTATGAGGCGCAGTTCGGCCAACAACAATGGCTAGTCGGCTGAAAGATGGTGATTCCCCGTGGGAAAACCCCGCCGAACGAGTGTAAAAAATGAGGGCGGGGAACCCCGAAATTTTGTGAGGTAGGGGAATTCCCGTCGGAAGATTTAAAAGGGAAGCCGATGGGTGGCTCGCCCCCAGAAGGCAGGCGAGTGGAGCAGAGGACGGACTTGGTCCGATCAGATACCCCAGAAGGCAGGCGAGTGGAGCAGAGAACGGACGTGGACCGAGCAGAAGTGAAAAGAGCGGAGAAAAGGACAGACTTGGTCCGAGCAGCCAGAAGAATTGATGAGAGGACGGACGTGGTCCGAGCTGTGAGAAGTCAGACGAATTGAGGAGAGGACGGACGTGATCAAATCCTGCAAGACGCCAGAGAGAGAGACGCGCAAACATTCGAGAGGTGGATGTTTGTAGGCCCCCAATAGTAATTGTGGGTAAGCTATAAAAAAAATTGTGAAACTTGCTCATTGCTCTGGATAAATAGTATTTAATGATCTTTCTTTCTATTTTTCAGCTACTGCATGAATACTCCATCCATCTCTTGAGAGACCCCAAAATCCCCTGAGATTAAGCCCGTGTATTCACTTTAAATTAATAAATGAAAAACTTTAAAAATTGTTCATAATTTGTACTGTTAATTAATAAATGTTTTATACCCAAAAAGTATATTACATTATATTTTTTTTGCTCTCTTAGGCCAATAAATATACTTTAATATGATATAATGACGTTCCTTTCACTCTGAATCGCTTCAGTGAAGAAGAAGAAAAAAACTAACTTCCACAACCGGAAATGTAGCTCACTGCAAGGGAGGAACATAACACAACAGCTCATTCGTGTAAAATATTCGATTTAGTGGAACCGTAAATACTCCCGAACAAGGGAGGGGGGAGAAAATTCCACCAAAGTTAGAAATTCAATTCCCCGGTTGTGTCCCATGGCGGCTTTTACCCAGCAAAATGCTGCGAGGTCTGCCTAATTCTCTTTGCGGTTCCGAGGTTTGTTTAGGTTACGTACGAATGTAGCAGCATTATTAGGACAGAGAGAGGGAAGCAGAGGCTGGCTGGCTACGAGCCATCGAGCGCAAAACAGGACTTGGAAGTAGAGGAAAATATAGTAACAGTAGATGAGTGCAAAAGTTATCATCTCTTAGGTATCGATTTATTGCCATTTAAAAGCGGGAATTAAACAAAAAAAATTTAAAAAAAAGAGAGAGAGAGAGGCAGGCTGAAACAGTCGATGAAAAATATATTTAATGATATTCTGTGGCACACTTCGGGTACCACCACGTGGTCAGGGATTTTGGGCGCCACCTGCGTAGGTTATTTACGCAGGAATAAATTAAATAAAACAAAAATATCATAAGAAAATGAATTTATTATAAACAAAACAAAACACAAAAATTATATACGAAATACTTATTATATATATTATATTATTATTATTATTATTTAAATAAAACAAAAATATCCTAAGAAAATTAATTTTATTATAAACAAAACAAAACAAACTAATATACGAAATACTTCTTATATATATTATATTATTATTATTTAAATAAAACAAAAATATCCTAAGAAAATTAATTTTATTATAAACAAAACAAAACAAAACACAAAAAATTATATACGAAATACTTATTATATACATATTATATTATTATTATTGAAATAAAACAAAAATATCCTATGAAAATGAATTTATTATAAACAAAACAAAACACAAAAATTATATACGAAATACTTATTATATATATTATATTATTATTATTTAAATAAAACAAAAATATCCTAAGAAAATGAATTTATTATAAACAAAACAAAACACAAAAATTATATACGAAATACTTATTATATATATTATATTATTATTATTATTATTTAAATAAAACAAAAATATCCTAAGAAAATTAATTTTATTATAAACAAAACAAAACAAAACACAAAAAATTATATACGAAATACTTATTATATACATATTATATTATTATTATTTAAATAAAACAAAAATATCCTAAGAAAATGAATTTATTATAAACAAAACAAAACAGAAAGGGGAACCAAAATAGACTTGATTGTCCCTTTACGGGATTTTCCAGCGTCACTCATTGTCCCGAAAGTTCCAACTCTTGGCTTTGTGCTGCTGGCTACAAATGAAATATTTAAAAATAATATTATAATGCACCATAATTCATTATAATCGCAGAATGATCAGCTTCCTTCATCTCACAGCGGTAAAGTTACAAGTGTTGGGGTCCCCTTGTTACCCTACTTCAAAGTCACCATAAAATGATAAAACAGCAAACAAAAAAAAATTGTTTGTTACAAAATGAGAGAAGAATGTTAAATCCTGAATAACAAAACGAAATATACTACTACAAAATTGTTTTTTGTTGTTGTTGTTGTATTCACTCCTGAGACTGACACTGATGAAATCCTCCATGCTGCTAAAACCTACCTTGCGCAAGCCTTTTCATTACCTACTCCATCCTTGGCCTCGCTATCTTCTTTCCTCCACCCCACACACTTCCCTCTAATGTCAATTTTACATGTCTTTAGAACGTGGCCTATTAACCTAACCCTTCTCTTGTTCCAGGTCCACCATATTGTTCGCTCTTCCCCCCAACCCCCTATTCTACTAAGAACTTCCTCGTTAGTTCTGATTTTTCTTCTTTATCCAGAATTTGTTTCCCCATCCGCTCTCCTGATTTTCGTGTTAATACGAGTATTTTTCCTCTCTCCGAATGTTTCTTTGATTTTCCTATAAGCTGCGTCTATTTTTCTCTTTCACCGTAAAATCTTCAACCGCTTTACATTTCTCTTGTCGCCCAAGCCTCTTTCTATGTCATTCTTCAAGCGCCTGTACTGTTCTTTACCATTTTCATCTGTCGCGTTTTTCTGATTTTTCTTCTTTATCCAGAATTCGCTTCCCCATCCGCTCTCCTGATTTTCGTGTTAATACGAGTATTTACCATTTTCATCTGTCGCGTTTTTCTGATTTTTCTTCTTCATCCAGAATTTGCTTCCCATCCGCTCTCCTGATTTTCGTGTTAATACGAGTATTTTTCCTCTCTCCGAATGTTTCTTTGATTTTCCTATAAGCTGCGTCTATTTTTCTCTTTCACCGTAAAATCTTCAACCGCTTTACATTTCTCTTGTCGCCAAGCGCCTGTACTGTTCTTTACCATTTTCATCTGTCGCGTTTTTCTGATTTTTCTTCTTTATCCAGAATTTGCTTCCCCATCCGCTCTCCTGATTTTCGTGTTAATACGAGTATTTACCATTTTCATCTGTCGCGTTTTTCTGATTTTTCTTCTTTATCCAGAATTTGCTTCCCCGTCCGCTCTCCTGATTTTCGTGTTAACACGAGTATTTTTCCTCTCTCCGAATGTTTGTTTCTTTTTGATTTTCCTATACTCTGCGTCTATTTTTTCTCTTTCACCGTAAAATCTTCAACCGCTTAGCATTTCTCTTGTCTGTACCATTTTCACCTGTCGCACTTTTCTGATTTTTCTTCTTCATCCAGAATTTGCTTCCCAATCCGTTCTCCTGATTTTCGTGTTAATACGAGTATTTACCATTTTCATCTGTCGCGTTTTTCTGATTTTTCTTCTTTATCCAGAATTCGCTTCCCCATCCGCTCTCCTGATTTTCGTGTTAATACGAGTATTTTTCCTCTCTCCGAATGTTTCTTTGATTTTCCTATAAGCTGCGTCTATTTTTTCTCTTTCACCGTAAAATCTTCAACCGCTTTGCGTTTCTCTTGTCGCCAAGCGCCTGTTCTTTACCCTTTCCATCCGTCGCGTTTTTATATTTACGCCTTTTCATCAATAATATTTGCAGAGAAATGACCTAAAATAGAAAGTGTGTTTTTTAGTATTCACACCGTTTTCAAATGCTACCCTGGGTGTTGTATTTTTTGAAATCTATGTGAAATGGTTGCTCATCCATTTTGGAAACGCTTCATTCTTTGCAGTGTTTGTGTGTGATGATTGATTGCGAATGAATATGTATGCTCGTGAGCTGTTAATTCCAGCAGCAGCAGCACCTACCTGCATCACGACTGATAGCAGAATCTCCAGGACATGATCATGTACTTGGGGCGGACGATCGCAAAGTGGATGAACGTCCCTCCCTTCCCAAGGCGCCCTCAGCACCACACGTCATCATTTGTCTTGCCACTGTTAATATTCATGAAGCTAAGATATGGACCACCGACGTGTATGCCGCGAGTCCACATTAATACACGTCAATATCGCCGCCATGTGCCACCAGCAGCAGCACCGTCGCCGTCGCTTTCGCGATATTATGCATCAAAACTTGTACGCTACTCGATTAATATATGGACGACCAACGAGGCGCGCACGTGTGTGTGTGTGTGCGTGCACGAGGCCCCCCAATGTCCACCTACATATTAATGGAAATTTTGCCTGTTGTGTAGAGATTTAGAATTCCGACATACATTATTTACGTTTACTTTGAATTGGAAATGGCCAGCAGGTTAAGTGCCTCGGATATTATTTTTTGGGGGAGGAGGGGGGAGGGGTGGGGGGGCGCAAAAAAAAAATAATAGCACCGATGAGTATGAATAATCAAGTTGATACGGAACTTGGACATTTGAAAAGGAGGGAACTTGGTTCAATTTCTCAACCTGACAACCATTATTATTTTGGGTGGGCCATACGTTTTTTTTTTCTAATAAATAAATAAATTGAAATTATACATACGATTGACGTAAATAAATAGTGAAAAAATATTGGGTGTTCACCTTCTACGTAGCTGAAACGTTGTTGGAATGCGACAATAAAATCATGCATCGAGAAGCAAGCGAAATAAAAATCCGGAAAGTAACAAAAATATCCAAAAACTGTTTTGAATTCATTTACAAAAAGCCTCAATGATTTCCAAAATTTTTGAAAGAATATTTCTTTTTTACCAAGTATCTCATGGTTATTACGGTTCAGTACAATAATTTTACGACTTTTGAAACGTTAAAGAATTTAAAAAAGGATATACGGAAGGGAGATGAAGGCAACCAAGGGTTGAATAGGTTTTTTTGAGTAGCAGGTTACATGGGGGTATCTTTAATAGCATAGAAAGGGAATTGAAATGAGGGAGAAGTGAAAGGTAGAGAATGTTAGCCAGTGGTTGACTATGGTCTCCGGGCTATAGTTTAAGGATCCTACCTAAAATAAATACAGGAAAACCCTGCAAAAGACTGCTTTCGGGTAATATTTACGACTTTTGAAGCGTTAAAGAATTTTTAAAAAAAAGGGTATACAGAAGGGAGATGAAGGCAACTAAGAGTTGACTAGGATTTTTGAGTAGCAGATGACATGGAGGTATCTTTAATAGCATAGAAAGGGAATTGAAATGAGGGAGAAGTGAAAGGTAGAGAATGTTACCCAGTGGTTGGCTAGGGCCCCCGGGCTATAGTTTAAGGATCCCACCCAGTGTTGCACCTAAAATAAATACAGGAAAACCCAGCAAAACCTCCTTTCGGGTAATATTTACGACTTTTGAAGCGTTAAAGAATTTTTAAAAAAAAGGGTATACAGAAGGGAGATGAAGGCAACTAAGAGTTGACTAGGATTTTTGAGTAGCAGATGACATGGAGGTATCTTTAATAGCATAGAAAGGGAATTGAAATGAGGGAGAAGTGAAAGGTAGAGAATGTTACCCAGTGGTTGGCTAGGGCCCCCGGGCTATAGTTTAAGGATCCTACCCAGTGTTGCACCTAAAATAAATACAGGAAAACCCAGCAAAACCTCCTTTCGGGTAATATTTACGACTTTTGAAACGTTAAAGATTATTTTTAAAAAAAAAAGGATATACGGAAGGGAGATGAAGGCAACCAAGGGTTGAATAGGTTTTTTTGAGTAGCAGGATACGTGGGGGTATCTTTAATAGCATAGAAAGGGAATTGAAATGAGGGAGAAGTGAAAGGTAGAGAATGTTAGCCAGTGGTTGACTAGAGTCCCCGGGCTATAGTTTAAGGATCCTACCTAAAATAAATACAGGAAAACCCTGCAAAAGCTGCTTTCGGGTAATATTTACGACTTTTGAAACGTTAAAGAATTTTTAAAAAAAGGATATACGGAAGGGAGATGAAGGCAACCAAGGGTTGAATAGGTTTTTTTGAGTAGCAGATGACACGGGGTTATCTTTAATAGCATAGAAAGGGAATTGAAATGAGGAGAAGTGAAAGGTAGAGAATGGTAGCCAGTGGTTGACTAGAGTCCCCGGGCTATAGTATAAGGATCCTACCCGGTGTTGCACCTAAAATAAATACAGGAAAACCCTGCAAAACCTCCTTTCGGGTAATATTTACGACTTTTGAAACGTTAAAGAATTTTAAAAAAAGGGTGTACGGAAGGGAGATGAAGGCAAGCAAGGGTTGAATAGGTTTTTTTGAGTAGCAGGTTACATGGGGGTTATCTTTAATAGCATAGAAAGGGAATTGAAATGAGGAGAAGTGAAAGGTAGAGAATGGTAGCCAGTGGTTGACTAGAGTCCCCGGGCTATAGTTTAAGGATCCTACCCGGTGTTGAACCTAAAATAAATACAGGAAAACCCCTGCAAAACCTGCTTTCGGATTTAATTGTGAGTATCTGAGGGGGGCATACGACGTGTGTGGGTGGATGTGTGTGTGTGAGGATTGACAAGCAGTGAACTGATTTTTTTGGAGGATTAATGAGGATGTGGTCATGATGATGAGTAGAGTGGGTTAGGGTGATCATCAGGGGGAAGGAAGGATGAGGTCAATTGGCTAGTTTTCTTTTGAGGCTAGTGGAGGAGGTATGTGGAGGAGGATTGTCATGGATCGTGGTTGGTTGGGTGGTTGAGTGCGCTTTTGATTAGGGTTTTTTTATGGATTTGGAGATTACTGAGTTTACATTGGGAATTTTGATGTTATGGTGGATGACGGAATTTCTTAGGTACCAGCCAGGGAGAGTTTGTAATGGTGCGTATGTTTTGTTTGGTTTGAATTTTGGTTGAATGGGTTTTGGCTGTTGTTCCCCATATGGAGGAGGAGGCACAGGACCAGGTGGGTTGTATTATGGAGGAGAGGTATATGAGGCGTTTTGTGCTGCTGGTGGAGACAGGGGATGGATTTTCTGTTTAGGAGGTCCGAATTTTTTTGGTTTATTTTGGAGAGGAGAAAATTATAATGTGAGGTTTCCAGGATAGTTTTGAGTCAAACATGATTCCGAGGTACCCTGATCTCATGACGTTCCAAACACAGCCGGCAAATAAATTAATAAACCGACTGTGCGTACGGGACTCAGGTTCCAGTAAGAAAACGTGCGCTTGGAGAGATTTCGGGCACTGGGCTATAGAAACAGAAACAGGAGGAGAAACACAGTTATACGAGCGCCTCGTTAAACAAGCATAATTTCGGTCGTCGTCGTCGTGACAAGACAAATTGCCCGTAACCTGGAGACCGCGGCGAGGATTTATGGTTCGCTCACCTGTTGGCGCCCAAGGGGGGGCGGGCTGCGGTCCTCGGGGATGCTGCATCTGTGTGCTCAATCTCGGGAGCGTCTCGTGAATATTTGACTGGCGCAGGGTACAGAAACTCGCTTTAATGGCGGCGACGCTCGTGGTACGCGGCGGGGGAATTGCAGCGGAAACGCGTGCTTACGTCCTTAGCGGAAACGACGCGCTTCTGCCAACTTGGGCGACTTTATTAGCAGTAAACGTGTCGTCGCCTAATACAAACATCAGCCGCCCGCCGAGAAAGTTATGGCATAAATTAATTCTACCTTTCATTACGTTATAAATTATCCCAATTTAACACACAGAAGATATTGTATACTTTTGTTCATTTATCACTGCATGACGCTCCAAAGTAACACAGATTATAAACTATTTTTATGATTTATTGACAAAATTAAATAATTTCCGACCGATTTTTTACGGACAGTTTTTATTTAAACGACGTTTCGACGCATATTCGCGCCTTCTTCAGGTTTATAATCAAATAATTGTTAAAATCCAAATTACCAATCGTTAATTTAGTGCTGCCTCGGACCTAACTTTGACCCAAAAAAAAATTCGATATCAAATCGATTAACGTCTGCCATTAAATAACTTCCGACCGATTTTTACGGACAGTTTTTATTTAAACGACGTTTCGACGCATATTCGCACCTTTTTCAGGTTTATAATCAAATAATTGTTAAAATCCAAAATAACCAATGTTGCAATCGTTAATTTAGTGCTGCCTCGGACCTAACTTTGGCCCAAAAAAAAATTCGATATCAAATCGATTAACGTCTGCCATTAAATGACAAAATTAAATAATTTCCGACCGATTTTTTACGGACAGTTTTTATTTAAACGACGTTTCGGCGCATATTCGCGCCTTCTTCAGGTTTATAATCAAATAATTGTTAAAATCCAAAATAACCAATGTTGCAATCGTTAATTTAGTGCTGCCTCGGACCTAACTTTGACCCCAAAAAAAAATTCGATATCATATCGATAAACGTCTGCGATTAAATAACAAAATTAAATAACTATTGCAACATTGGTAATTTGGATTTTAACAATTATTTGATTAAAAACCTGAAAAAGGTGCGAATATGCGTCGAAACGTCGTTTAAATAAAAACTGTCCGTAAAAATCGGTCGGAAGTTATTTAATTTTTTTTATTTAATGGCAGACGTTGATCGATTTGATATCTAATAAACGATTTCACTTCATGTACAGCTGCAGCAGGATTACATGCCTAAGAAATCAATCTAATTCTAGGAATAAACGACAAAATAGGGGCTGGAGTGGGAGTGACCGTGAACGTCTCAGCGATATTTAAGCCATAGAACGACAGTATTGGCCTACCTTTGAAAATGCTCGGCGCTGTCGAGCGAAACGTCGGCAAGAAGGCCAAAAAAATAACGTGGCCTAACAAACCCCCCCAAAAAAATTAATACTGATATAAATATGGATCCGAAAGGAATCAGTAGCGTCAAACGGACTCTTTGTGATTTAACTACTACGGGAATATAAATATTAATATTGCAGTATCTCAGAGACGTAAGATTTGGCTCTATATTTAGGATCCAAATATTCTCTGAAAGCCCTCGGGATCCAATAATTTCTGTCAAATATTCCCGTTCTTCAATATTCGACGCCCTTCCCTAATATCACGCATATTTACATATTATAAAATGCCTAGAATTGAGGACGACGAAGTGTAACGACGTATGTGTGATACGTCTGATTCATATGGTATCAATCTTGACAGTGATATTATATTTAACCGTGAAATTATTGTTCACATCATTGCGTTTGCCCGAAATTTCTTACTTACTTTTAATGAAACTAAACGTACATAAAATTTTAAAGCAAATAAGAAATGGGTACTGTAATGGTTAACTTTTCAATTATTTATATATATCTACTTACCGTAATTAATAACATATTCTAATGGTCAGATTTATACGGGATATGGAAAATGTTAGGGTTCAAATAAATTAAATCAAAATCATCAATTACGATATTCACAAACTACGTACATTTTCAACAAATTTTTAATTTCAAAACAAGATCAGATAGTTGACAAAATAAAATGCATTGAAACACCCAGTTCATGATTGATTGACCACTGAGCACAGAATTAACACTCTCTATTATTTTTCAAGGGGGAAAAATTCTGGGTCCCCATGGACGATAGAAAATATTTTATATAAAAAGATTAAATTGACCAATGTTGCAATCGCTAATTTAGTGCTGTCTCGGACCTAACTTCGTCCCCAAAGAAATTAACGATTGCGACAATTTTTGTAGTAGTTTTTGATAATTGGGATTTTAACAATAATTTGATTATAAACCTGAAGAAGGCGGGAATATGCGCCGAAACGTCGTTTAAATAAAAACTGTTCGTAAAAATCGGTCGGAAATTATTTAATTTTGTTATTTAATGGCAGACGTTAATCGATTTGATATCGAATTTTTTTTGGGGGTCAAAGTTAGGTCCGAGGCAGCACTAAATTAACGATTGGTAATTTGGATTTTAACAATTATTTGATTATAAACCTGAAGAAGGCGGGAATATGCGCCGAAACGTCGTTTAAATAAAAACTGTCCGTTAAAGAAAAATCGGTCGGAAATTATTTAATTTTGTTATTTAATGGCAGACGTTAATCGATTTGATATCGAATTTTTTTTTGGGGTCAAAGTTAGGTCCGAAGCAGCACTAAATTAACGATTGCAACATTGGTTATTATGGATTTTAACAATTATTTGATTATAAACCTGAAGAAGGCGGGAATATGCGCCGAAACGTCGTTTAAATAAAAACTGTTCGTAAAAATCGGTCGGAAATTATTTAATTTTGTTATTTAATGGCAGACGTTAATCGATTTGATATCGAATTTTTTTTGGGGTCAAAGTTAGGTCCGAGGCAGCACTAAATTAACGATTGGTAATTTGGATTTTAACAATTATTTGATTATAAACCTGAAGAAGGCGGGAATATGCGCCGAAACGTCGTTTAAATAAAAACTGTCCGTAAAAATTGGTCGGAAATTATTTAATTTTTTTTTATTTAATGGCAGACGTTAATCGATTTGATATCGAGTTTTTTTTGGGGGTCAAAGTTAGGTCCGAGGCAGCACTAAATTAACGATTGGTAATTTGGATTTTAACAATTATTTGATTATAAACCTGAAGAAGGCGGGAATATGCGCCGAAACGTCGTTTAAATAAAAACTGTCCGTAAAAATCGGTCGGAAATTATTTAATTTTGTTATTTAATGGCAGACGTTAATCGATTTGATATCGAATTTTTTTTTGGGGTCAAAGTTAGGTCCGAGGCAGCACTAAATTAACGATTGGTAATTTGGATTTTAACAATTATTTGATTATAAACCTGAAGAAGGCGCGAATATGCGCCGAAACGTCGTTTAAATAAAAACTGTCCGTAAAAATTGGTCGGAAATTATTTAATTTTGTTATTTAATGGCAGACGTTAATCGACTTGATAAAAACTGTCCGTAAAAAAAAATCGGTCGTCAAGTCATTTATTAGATATGCTTATTTTTCGGTGAATCGATGTTTTTTTTTACAATAATAAACTTGATTTATCGATATTATTATTATTAGCCTGAAATTAAATCTTATCCAGATAAAAGTATCGAGGTTAAACAACCCTGTTTCTCCCAAGCAGCTCTTGAATGTTAACAAGACGTTTCGTAAATCAGCAGCCAAAGGAGTGGAGAAGTTTATTGAGGAATAGAGGAACCTCCGCAGCTGACCGAGAGAGACACGAAGACAAATGTGGGAGACGTCGTGGTGGAGTAATCTTGAGATTTACGTCCGATGACCTGCGTAAAGCTGCCGATAGATGGCGTAATTATACTCCAGGAAGCTTCTGCTCAGGGGAACTCTAACTCTCCGCGGCGAGTTATAGATATCCTCCGTCCACACAAAGGTACATAAACACCCGCACATGGGACTTAATCTACAAAAACAAAAATCAGTTCCCTTACTTGAACTTACAACACTCTCTGAAGAGGAACATAACTCATAAAAATAAATCTACTAAATACGTAGTGAAGTCTGACAACAGAGCTTTTATTATTAAAAAAACAATATTTAGCTTCAATTGAATTAATAATTTTTCCACTATACTCGTCGTCGTTATTCTAGTAATCTTAATATGTTACTGAAATGCAGTAACTGGAGGCAGGTATGATTTAAAAAAAAAAATTATTTAAATATAGTTCTAGATCCATTACAACTTCGTTCAAAAAATTATTTTATTTTTTAAATTCGTATACCTTTAAAATTTCCTTGATTATAATTAGTATGACAGTCCGTTGTTTTAAACAAATGGCGATTTTCATGAATAAACACGCGCGCGACCAGAAATCAGAGGTTCAGCTCTAAGGTCGGACAAGCATCGCCCTTGTTCTCTCTCTCTACACCAGAAAAGTATTCACAATACACACCCCCGGGGGATAATTTTATACAACAGCCTTCCTTCCGCCCCAGAGGTTAAAAATAGTAACTACAAAAGCTTCGTGGTGAAGCAGAGTAAAACTATTCTTTTAAATGGCGCTGCTGCTGCTGCTGTTTTACTCTGTGGTACAGGATTTTCTTAATCGTCCTTCTAGTATTTAAATCAAGGTTCCTGCTGCTGCAAGTGTTGAATGAGCTGCTGCTGCTGCTGCCAACCTTGTAAAATAGCACATCACATATCTTAAAATTTCTATTCAGTTTTTTCTGCTCTTTTGTTTGTTTGTTTTCATGTATGGCGCTGCTGGAGCAAGGACAGTTTCCTGGTCCAAGTAGTTCAAACTCCATTGCGTGTTCCTCAGTGTGTGTGTGCTTCTTTGTGTTTCCCAGTGTGTGTCCGTGTGTTGTGCTTATATTGACTTTTGTCTATATACACTACTTTCTTTTACTAATTTATTTTAATTTTAATTTGTCTTTAATTATGTACTTCATTTTGTTCATTTTTAATTTTTAATGTATGACGTATCCATCCTATTTCCTCAATCGAGGATTAATGGAAACAACAATAAATCTGAAATCTTTAAACCGAACTCCCACGTTACGCGTTTTATTATTTCGTAATATTTTAATTACCCGAGATCATCATCATGTATTGCCTGGAGCAAGGACAGTTTCATGGTCCAAGTAGTGGTTCAAAACAACTCCATTGCGTGTTCCTCAGTGTGTGTGTGTGCTTGTTTGTGTTTCCCAATGTGTGTGTGTGTCCCTGGTGTTGTGGTCATATTGACTTCTGTCTATATACACTTTCTTTTACTAACTCTTGCCATATGCCCAAGGTCTTCGACCCCAGTACATATACCTCCTAAAAATAGGTCGATTAAGTTTCATCCGATATTTATTGAAATCATTACATTACTTCATCGTCATCGGCGGGAGGAATTTTATTTCCTGTGTAGGCAACTTGTTTGAGTCTGTAAGGAGGAAAAATGGTCAAAGGCTCAGGAAGCCATCAGCTGCTAGCGCATTACGAGGCCTGCTTAAATAAGGTGAGAAAAATGCGTGCAATATTTTTGTGTTTTAAAGAGGAGATTATGTTTACGAATAATGAAATTTATGGTAACAATACCCAAGTTCTCATAAACTTGTCAGATCCGGGTCCTAAGTCGGCCCACAGCGGCTCTGATCACAGGTAGGACGAAAAATATGGAACAGCCTCGCAAAATCTTCTAGTAGACTCGGCAGACTCCGCGGGTAAATGTTGCGGGCTGATAACAAAAAAGAAAAAGAAATTCCACGGAAGGTATGAGGGGGAGGGGAAAAAAAGGGAAATGTAGATTGCTCGAGATAAAAGAAAACAGTGTTACGATCCTGAATAAGGGAAGATGACAAGGACTTATAAGACATCGCTTAAAATATACTGGACTTACACGACCCCCTGGGTTGAAACGGAGCGCACAGAAATAAAAAAGTTTCCGTGAAATAAGTTTCGCGTTGCATCCTCGCAACAATATTTCCTGATGCATGCAAGAGGCGAAATTGCGTTCAATAAATTCCGGGCAAACTGTACCAAATTTCGTCGCCGGGCGTCTTGTCGGATGTTTTGACGCGGAAAAAAAATTGAGGCTTTGGTTCCGTGAAAACTTACATAAATATACCAACAACAACAACAAAAAAAATATGTTAATATTAACATCGAACGACTGGAATTTAAATTTTTACCGATGTTCCTTATGAGTTTAATAACGGGGCCGAATATGGCAAATTGGTCTGGCAAAGCGAAGATGAAACCAACGAGTATCGACTTCAGGCGCCGCAAGTGGAACCAACAGAGCTAAGACGAAAAACGAGAGGATCCAGTCACAATATATATTATCACGTAATACAACTAATTTTAATAATAAAAGCCTGTAAAAAGGTCATCAATTGTTTAATTGGATAGACAAGTATTTATTATTTTTATTAATTAAATAAGTTGTATAAATTCCATCTCGAGTTTCCAACCGGGTGGGGTCAAAGATTTTAACAGGTGAACGTTTCTTCGATGGCTGAAGATGATGGCAGAGCAAGCCATCGAAACGTCACTGACCCGTTTGAAACTCTAGAGGAATTTATTATACCTGCCATTCGCCGGGAAAGACCCTCGTACTTTAATAAATAAGTTGTGTTTAATAATTATTAAAACCGTTCTATCGAATAACTTAATTCATTATATTCTATTAGGCCGACCCCTCCTGTGGTGTAGTGGCTAGCCTGCCTCTAGTTGTTGCTGCTGCCTCAGATCAACCCAGGGTTCGAATCCTGGCATGGGGTTTGGATGTTTGTGTTGTGTCGTCATGGTCGAGAAGACCAGGGGATTAAGATAGTTGGAGGGTCGATACTTTGACCACCAAGTGTCGTCACTCGAAATTCGGAATGTGTCATGACAAGATGACAGTCAGTCTGCAGTCGACTCGGTAGGCCCAGGCCCCTCCCTCAATGGGCTGTAGAACCATATGGAGAAAGAAAGAAAAAGAGAAAAGAATATTTTCTATTAAATCAACAATTTTTTTTTATCAAAATATCAAAGAACTAAACGCTGAAGTTGTGAATATGATGCCGCAGGACGAGGAAAATGTAATACTTTATTAAACTCAGTAAATTGGTAATTAAAAAAATGAAAGTCGATGTGATACGAGTATTTTTTTAAAAAAGACAAAAAAGTTCGTATACATTTTGTTAAATAAAATTCTTTTTATATTTAAACATAAAATTTAATGTTGTATACGCAATTGTTTGTCATATAAGATATCGGATTGCAAAAGTCTTGCGTCATCCAATTCACAGCAGTAAGTTGTCTTTCGCCCATTAATTGAAAGGAACGAATGATTCGCGACGCCAACAAGTTTTTTATTAATTTATTCACAGGCAGCTTATTTATGCTTATTATTCCTGAATACTGTGCGCCATTGTAAGCTGGAAAGATAATTTCTGCCATCATGGCGCAAGAAAATGTTTAGTAATAGTTTTAAAAAATGGACGTACATGCTCTTTGGAATAAGAAACTGGAAAGGTACTTAATGTACATAATATCCGTCATGGCGCAAGAAGAATTTTGTACTTGTAGTTGATTCAATACACTGATTTTTTCAAAGAATATTGACGTAAATATCTCGACTATGTCTAAAATCAGTATCACAGTACCTCTGGCTTGTATTTTGAAAGAAAAAAAAATACTGTGCCTGGAAATATGGATCCTAAAATTTATGGAATATTGAAGCCTAAATATTCTCCCTCATCATTTCCACTTTATGACCCTTAAGAAACTGGAAAGGTAGTTAATGTACTGTAAAATGAAAAGTTACACTTAACAATGCAGGCCAGCTTGCGAGTTGCAATTGTTGAGGAACTGACGCAACCCGGGCCAACAATGTAGTCTGGTGAGACTTTGAGGAGTCGTCATGGGGTAGTGGAAGGAGCAGGTTGTGTCGGCGGGACGACGAGAGAGAGAGAATGACCACGCCATCCATGCAGATATAATTTCTTTCTCATGCTCCGATTGAAATTAAAACTATTAAAATCAATTTTGGTTTTTTTGTGAAAAATACCTGGCGTCCTAAAGGAATAAGAAACCATCGAATACGGAGGAACGTAGAATCTGCTACAGTAAAATAATATCCATCATGACGCAAGAAGAATTTTGTACTTGTAGTTGATTCAATACAGTGATTTTTTCAAAGAATATTGACGTAAATATCTCGACTATGTCTAAAATCAGTATCACAGTACCTCTGGTTTGTATTTTGAAAGAAAAAAAAATACTGTGCCTGGAAATATGGATCCTAAAATTTATGGAATATTGAAGCCTAAATATTGTCCCCCTCCTTTCCACTTTATGACCCTTAAGGAAGATGTATTTCTTTTTTTTGGTGAATATTGACAATACGGCGGGAGAATTGACGCAAAAAAACCTTGCGTCATCCAATTCACAGGAGTAAGTTGTCTTTCGCCCATTAATTGAAAGGAAGGAATGATTCGCGACACCAACAAGTGTTTTTTTTAATTTATTCACAGGCAGCTTATATATGTTTATTATTCCTGAATACTGCGCCATTGTAAGCTGGAAAGATAAAATGTTTGTAATAGTTTAAAATGGACGTATATGCTCTTTGGAATAAGAAACTGGAAAGGTACTTAATGTACATAATATCCGTCATGGCGCAAGAAGAATTTTGTACTTGTAGTTGATTCAATACACTGATTTTTTCAAAGAATATTGACGTAAATATCTCGACTATGTCTAAAATCAGTATCGTAGTACCTCTGGTTTGTATTTTGAAAGAAAAAAAAATACTGTGCCTGGAAATATGGATCCTAAAATTTATAGAACATTGAAGCCTAAATATTCTCCCTCTTCATTTCCACTTTATGACCCTTAAGAAACTGGAAAGGTAGTTAATGTACTGTAAAATGAAAAGTTACACTTAACAATGCAGGCCAGCTTGCGAGTTGCAATTGTTGAGGAACTGACGCCAACAATGTAGTCTGGTGAGACTTAGTGAGTCGTCATGGGGTAGTGGAAGGAGCAGGTTGTGTCGGCGGGACAACGAGAGAGAGAATAACCACGCCCCGCAGATATAATTTTTTTCTCATGCTCCGATTGAAATTAAAACTATTAAAATCAATTTTGGTGTTTTTATGAAAAAATACCTGGCGCCCTAAAGGAATAAGAAACCATCGAATACGGAGGAACGTAGAATCTGCTACAGTAAAATAATATCCATCATGACGCAAGAAGAATTTTGTACTTGTAGTTGATTCAATGCACTGATTTTTTAAGAAATATTGACGTAAATATCTCGACTACGTCTAAAATCAGTATCGTAGTAGCTCTGGTTTGTATTATGAAAGAAAAAAAAAATACTGTGCCTGGAAATATGGATCCTAAAATTTATAGGACATTTGAAGCCTTCCTTTCCACTTTATGACCCTTAAGGAAGCTGTATTTATTTATTTTTTGGGTGAATATTGATAAGACAGCGGGAGAATTGACGCAAAAAAGTCTTGCGTCATCCAATTCACAGGAGTAAGTTGTCTTTCGTCCATTAATTGAAAGGAAGGAATGATTCGCGACACCAACAAGTTTTTTTTAATTTATTCACAGGCAGCTTATATATGTTTAGTATTCCTGAATACTGCGCCATTGTAAGCTGGAAAGATAATTTCTACCATCATGGCGCAAGAAAATGTTTAGTAATAGTTTTAAAAAAAATGGACGTACATGCTCTTTCAAATAAGAAACTGGAAAGGTACTTAATGTACATAATATCCGTCATGACGCAAGAAGAATTTTGTACTTGTAGTTGATTCAATACAGTGATTTTTCAAAGAATATTGACGTAAATATCTCGACTATGTCTAAAGTCAGTATCACAGTAGCTCTGGTTTGTATTGTGAAAGAACAAAAAAATACTGTGCCTGGAAATATGGATCCTAAAATTTATGGAATATTGAAGCCTAAATATTCTCCCTCATCATTTCCACTTTATGACCCTTAAGAAACTGGAAAGGTACTTAATGTACTATAACATGAAAAGTTACACTTAACAATGCAGGCCAGCTTGCGAGTTGCAATTGTTGAGGAACTGACTGACGCAACTCGGGCCAACAATGTAGTCTGGCGAGACTTTAGTGAGTCGTCATGGGGTAGTGGAAGGAGCAGGTTGTGTCGGCGGGACGACGAGAGAGAGAGAATGACCACGCCATCCATGCAGAGATAATTTCTTTCTCATGCTCCGATTGAAATTGAAACTATTGAAATCAATTTTGGTGTTTTTATGAAAAAATACCTGGCGCCCTAAAGGAATAAGAAACCACCGAATACGGAGGAACGTAGAATCTGCTACAGTAAAATAATATCCATCATGACGCAAGAAGAATTTTGTACTTGTAGTTGATTCAATACACTGATTTTTCAAAGAATATTGACGTAAATATCTCGACTATGTCTAAAATCAGTATCGTAGTACCTCTGGTTTGTATTATGAAAGAACAAAAAAAATACTGTGCCTGGAAATATGGATCCTAAAATTTATGGAATATTGAAGCCTAAATATTCTCCCTCTTCATTTACACTTTATGACCCTTCTTTTTTGGGGTGTGAATATTGACAATACGGCGGGAGAATTGACGCAAAAAAGTCTTGCGTCATCCAATTCACAGGAGTAAGTTGTCTTTCGCCCATTAATTGAAAGGAAGGAATGATTCGCGACGCCAACAAGTGTTTTTAATTTATTCAGAGGCAGGTTCGTGGAGAGAGAGAGAGAGAGAGAGTCTGTGGTTTTTTTTTGAAGGAAGTAAGTAGGTCATACCAGAATGAGTGAGCCACGTGGTGAAGAGGCTGAAGGTGGTAACAACCCCCTTCTATGGTCGGCGGTCCGCTCACTCGTAAAAATTTACTGCAGCTCAGCTTATTGGCTGTCAGGCTTGATTACCGCACTTTTACAGGCAGTCAGTTGCAGGCCCCAGTGTTCCCTTGTCCAGTCGCAACTAAGTCACTTTTACAGCTCGCCAGCTGCATTTCGCATTAGAATTGGAACCTCTCAATCTACGGCAGGATCTGATCCCGATCCGATAGATTCCAGAGCGAAAACACCAATGCGGCAAGCGGTCTGTGGAACGACGGTCTTTTCCTTGCAAAGCAAAAATTTTCAAATGTTGTCATTAGAAAAGCTCGTAAAAAGGAAATTTCTATTACACAACAAGAAGGGGACAGGTTACCCTGAACAGTATTTCCTCCACATATCACATTCTAAACGCATAATGAAAACTTCTTCGATTGACAAAAAAGTACGTCAAAATGGTTTACTTCGCGTATTTTCATTCAATTATGAGCCTATGGCGTCTTCTAACTGCTCCAGGAGTAATGAAATATATTTAAGTTGCAAAAGCGCGTGCAATTAGAAGAATAATACTTTCTAGCACGAATTCCAGATCACGGAGTTGTTGGAAAACCTTTCTTCAAAAAGTTTGCAAATTTCTTACTTTACCAAGCCTGTGTATATATTTATGAAATATTAAAGTTTGTAAAGCGGAACAAACACTAATTTGTTTCAAACAAATGGCGAGTTTCATGAATAAACAAGCGCGTGACCAGAAATCAGAGGTTCAGCTCTAAGGTCGGACAAGCATCGCCCTTGTTCTCTCTACACCAGAAAAGTATTCACAATACACACCCCCGGGGATAATTTTATACAACAGCCTTCCTTCCTTCCGCCCAGAGGTTAAAAATAGTAACTACAAAAGCTTCGTGGTGAAGCAGAGTAAAACTATTCTTTTAAATGGCGCTGCTGTTTTACTCTGTGGTACAGGATTTTATTAATCGCCCTTCTAGTATTTAAATCAAGGTTCCTGCTGCTGCAAGGGTTGAATGAGCTGCTGCTGCCAACCTTGTAAAATAGCACACACCACATATCTTTAAAATTTCTATTAGGTTTTTTCTGCTCCTTTGTTTGTCTGTTTCATGTATTGCCTGGAGCAAGGACAGTTTCCTGGTCCAAGTAGTGGTTCAAAACTCCATTGCGTGTTCCTCAGTGTGCGCTTGTTTGTGTTTCCCAGTGTGTGTGTGTCCGTGTTGTGTTTATATTGACTTTTGTCTATATACATTTTCTTTTATTAATTTATTTTAAGATTATTTGGTTTTTAATTATGTACTTTACTCTGTCCATTTTTAATTTTTAATGTATGACGTATCCCATTTCCTCAATCGAGGATTAATGGAAACAACAATAAATATAAATCTTACGTAATAATCTTGTTAGGCGTGCGCTTTTTAATTCCCAGAAATATACACATAAACAGAACTCATTTTCGATGTACAAACAAAGTTGGCATTTATCATCAGGGAAGATAATGGAAAACCCACTACTGGGAATTATAAGTAAACTACGTATTCTTTTGAAACAAGGTAAATATACAATCCCATTTAATGTTGCCTCTTTTATTGTCCTCTTTTTTTTAAAAAAAACTAAAACTCGTTTAGGTGTTTCATGAAATTCAAATGTTTATATTTCACGGTAGTACATTTATTTGTGATATACCTTACCAACTCGATTTTGGCTGGCGTATTTCTGAAATAAACCGCCTGTGTCCATGAGTCACAGATCTAATTCACTTGGGCCTTTTTTCAAGTGGCTAGTCGTTTCGACTCTTCTCGCTGACACTGTTATAAGGATCTTGAAGCAGGGTAAAATATGGGGCCTGTGGTGTAGTGGTTAGCGTCGCTGACTCGCGTCACAGAGGTAACCGGGTTTTCAATCTGGTATGGAATTGGACGTTGTGTTGTATTTGTGTAGCCATACTGTGAAGCCTTTATATAGATATAAGTTCCCTTAATTGACAATACCGGAGGGCGACTTCTTTTCGCGAATGTTGTGCGATCAGTGATCTTCTATGGCGCCTCGATATGGTGTACTGCTTTGACAGTAAAATCAAACAGGAGGAAAGAAGGGTAGTTCCGTCCACAGGCTACTCTGTGCACTACCGGACGATAGTCTGTGTGGTGGCAGCAATGCCTCCGGTAGACATTCTGGCCGATGATGAGGTGCCGCAGACTACAAACAAACAGAGGTCTGGAAGGGGCAAGAGAGTTGAGAGAGAGAGGCTCAAAACATATGAAGAATGGCAGCAACGCCGTTGGGATGATAAGGTGGTCCAATAAAGGCCGATGGACCCATAGGTTGTTAATAAGATCAATTAAAGACTGGATTGATCGGAAACACGGAGAAGTGAATTATTATCATCTCACTCAACTCACGGCTGCTTCAGGGCTGCAGACTTCTACAGGTTTGCCATAGATAATTCACCTGCACATGCACGCGCCCTCTGAATGTGGAGTTAATGAGACACCAGAACACGTGTGTGTTGCTTCAGTTGCTCGAGATTTTCATATGGGGGAGAGACGAGGATCAGAAAGCGATATTGGAACTTCAATAACACCAGAAAATTTGGCAGTATGGGTAGGCACTTCAATAACACCAGAAAATTTGGTACCCAATATGCTGCTGCTGCTGCTTTCATCACCCTAATACCTGGAATAAAGTAAGCGCATATGCAGCCTCTACAGTAATTCAAAGATTAAGAAATTACGAAAAAGAGAGAAATAATAATGTTTAAAGGAGACAGAGAGAGAGAGAGAGAGAGAGAGAGAGAGAGAGAGAGAGCTTGACGCTGTGAAGTAATGTCCAAGGCCGGTCTCACAGGAAGGTACACACAGTCATCGTTGGAAAGGGAGGGAGGGTAGAATCCCACACTACTAACCAGTGCGGACCCTCAGATAGTGTCTTTAGAAGATTTTCACCTGCCCTCACACAAAAAAGTTCCCCTAATTGTAATCAGTCGCTAACAGTTATAAACAAAAAAAGGAAGTGTTAATGTTTTCAAAAAGAAAATCACACACCGTCAGGCGACAGCTATTAACTGTTTACATCGTGATCAAATGGCTGACCACCACTCGTTTGTTTAATTGAAATTACAACATTTTACATCATTTTAACTTTAAGGCTTAATAAAATTAAGTAATCGGCGTCTTAAAAACTGATTTAACGTATTTTCCACAAGCAAAATTGTGGTAATGAAGGCTTAACTGCAACAAAAAAAATTTTTTTTTTCATTAATCGTTTATCTATTTAAATTACTTGTGGTTTTAATTTGTGAAATAAATATTATTTCTATAATTTTTTCCAAAAAAAAGAACTACGGGACGTTCATCTAGCTGCAAAAGTCTTGAAAACACCACCAGCTTTATGCATATTAAATAAATAAGTCGGTAGCTGTACTGATTAAGTCTTACGTCCTGAAATTTCTCACTCCTATTTTTTCCCTCCCCCCACCTCTGTTATATCCAGACCAGACCGGCTCTTTAGTATTTACAAATATTCGTGCTCCATATGGCATGTGCTCTGGTCGGAATTGCCGTGTGCTGTTTTCCCCCAATAGCGCATCTCCCCTGCGTCAGCTGTGCGCTAGTGGTTGGTTTAGCTGGAGCTCGCCTTCCACCTCTTTTCTCCATTCAGACTCGCTCACGAAAAAGAGGGACGAGGAGGGAGGGGGGCAGAGAGATAAAATTGTGTGATAAAAGCAAAACACAAAGGAATGCACACAAAATTTCGGGAAATATCACGTGGTCTTCTTGGGAGTCGATGAATTATGTTGCATAGCTTATGAAATTTTTTTTCATATATAAAATTGGTCAATCCAAGTCAAGTGGTCCAGAAAAAAAAGGAAATTACTTGCCGCACCATATCAGAATTTTTTTTAAAAATTTTGGTTGTGCAATGCAGAACTAATTTTGTTTCTTTTATATTGTGCCCGGTTCAGAAATGGCCGCCGTATGCAGGTATCTACGTTTTTTTTAAAAATTATCCACGACTGTGTTGACGCATCCATAACTTCACAAGAGATCTTTATAATCAACTTTTAATGATTTAGTACCATTAATCATCAACTTTTCATTCTGGTGATATAAAGACACACACATATATCTTATGAGAACCAGTTACCCCCTCGCCCCCCCTCCCCCTCCCCCTTCCCCACCTATAACACACCACTTTCTTCAGGTTACTTATTTTTAAACTCCGAAAAAAAAATCAATTTTTTAAAAATATATTGTGATAAAAAGGGGGATTTTGTAACGTTGTGGCGTTATGAGGCCAACAACAATGGCTAGTCGGCCGAAAGATGGTAGTTCCCCGCGGGGAAGGCCCGCCTTGCCTGTATAAAAAATGACGATGGTGAACCCCCGCGGGAAAAATGAGGGCGGGGAACCCCGAAATGTTCAGAAATAGGGGAATTCCCGTCAGAAGCTTTATAAGGGAAGCCGATGGGTGGCTCGTGATCAGATCGTAGATGAGAGAGACGGCAGAAGGGAGGCGAGTGGAGCAGACCCGAGAAGGTAGACGAGTGGACGGACGTGAGCAGACCCGAGAAGACAGGCGAGTGGAGCAGATATCCAGAGAGCAGATATCCAGACCCCAGAAGGGAGGCGAGTGGAGCAGAGCGCAGAAGGCAGGCGAGTGAACCAGAGAGCAGATATCCAGAGAGCAGATAGCCAGAGAGCAGATAGCCAGAGACGCACAAACCTTCGAGAGGTGGATGTTTGTTGGCCCTTGTAGTAATTGTGGGTAAGCGATATAAAATTTGTGAAACTTGCTCATTGCTCTGGATAAATAACATTCAATGATTTTTCTTTCTATTTTCAGCTGATGCATACTCCATCTCTTGAGAGACCCAAAATCCTCCGAGATTAAGCCCGTGTCTTCACTTAAATTAATAAACAAAAATATTAAAATTGATCATATTTGTATTGTAAATTAATAAATGTTTTAAACACAAAAAAATATATTACAATATATATGTAGTTTTTATTGACTAAAGAAGTGCCGGCATAAATATCTACACCTTAAAAATTTTAATTCTTAATGTAAATATGTTTGCCTTTGATAAAGTAAATTCTTTTTATTACATAATCTTATCATTTATTCATTAATTAAAATATATATCGCCCCTATATTCATTACAACACAACACACAGTTACTTATTCTGACCTGAAAAAAACTAACACATATTCCCCACAGCATGCCTACATGCGATATAGCAAACACACAAACATGCATATATATAAATTAACGCCACATAACCCGTTTTTATTTTATAGAGTTATTGTTGTGTTTCCATTAGTCCTCGATTGAGGAAATAGGATACGTCATACATTAAAAAATGAACAAAATAAGGTACATAATTAAACACAAATAATCTTAAAATAAATTAATAAAAGAAAATGTATATAGACAAAAGTCAATATAAACACAACACACGGACACACACACACACACACACACACACACACACACACACACACACACACACTGAGAAACACGCAATGGAGTTTTGAACTACTACTTGGACCAGGAAGGAAACTGTCCTTGCTCCAGCAGCAGCGCCATACATGAAACAAACAATCAAACAAAAGAGCAGAAAAAAACTGAATAGAAATTTTAAAGATATGTGATGTGTGCTATTTTACAAGGTTGGCAGCAGCAGCAGCAGCTCATTCAACACTTGCAGCAGCAGGAACCTTGATTTTAAATACTAGAAGGACGATTAAGAAAATCCTGTACCACAGAGTAAAACAGCAGCAGCAGCAGCGCCATTTAAAAGAATAGTTTTACTCTGCTTCACCACGAAGCTTTTGTAGGAACTATTTTTAACCTCTGGAGGGCGGAAGGAAGGAAGGCTGTTGTATAAAATTATCCCCCCGGGGGTGTGTATTGTGAATACTAATCTCGTGTAGGGAGAACAAGGGCGATGCTTGTCCGACCTTAGAGCTGAACCTCTGATTTCTGGTCACGCGCGTGTTTATTCATGAAACACGCCACAAATTATAGTGTTCCGCTTTTTCAAAACTTAACATTTCATAAGTATATATACGCGCTTGGTAAAGTAAGCATTTGCAAACTTTTGAAGAAAAAATAATAATGTTCGACGGTAACATTAAGAAACAGTTTTAAAGCCGTAAATTAGTCAACTTACAAATTCTCAGTAACACTAGGATTGAATAAATAATTGATGAGAATGTTTGCTTGCCCTGTGTTACCCAGACTGTATGAGCGCTAATTACAGGATAACTTCCTATAATTCAGAAATAACTAATGGCCACATTAACTGTTTCCAAAATGGTATAAGCCAATAAAGGCGAATTAGTTTAAATTAACATTTGTCTTTCCAATTATTTCACGAGAAATCATTATAAATTTGGACCGCTATTCAAATTTACTCTCTCGTTTTTTTTTTTGGTTATGTTTTAAACTTGTTTTTGTAAGTTTGTTCAATGCCCCCCTGCTATATAACAGTATGGCATTATTTTGCGAGTTGTGTCACAATGGCCCCCAGTTGTTTGCACACATCTAATATTAATTTTGTTTGCATTATCGTTACCTCATAATTGGAGCCTGATTACATGCAATCGACGTTCGGCGTGTGTTACAGATTTGTGCAAAACGCAATTTTTAGCTCACAACTCTTGTTGCTGAAATTCAGATGTATGGATGTCTTCTCTATATATGTGGAAATAAGATAACTGATTAATTAAATCCGTCTGCTCAGGGAATATTCTTGTTTCAATACAGGCATAGATTTTACTGTCCCACTTTTTATAAACCCAATAAAAGTTATTAGGTAAGCTTCACGTATTTTAAAATACCAAAAAAAAAATATTCCTTTTTTCTTTTTTCTTCGGTTAAAGAATAAAGTTTTCGTCAAATAAAAGCCCTAATTAAGTAATAAAACGAACTTCACTGCTAAATTCTTCATTTTAAAACACAGAAAAGTTAATAATAATGTAATTCACATCTAGAACAAATTTTTGCTCCGGTTACCTGTTAATATTAATTGAATATGCATTATAAATAGTTTCAATTTGAGCCGCTGCTAAACCCGGAAACTGTTCCATTGGAAAAGGGGTGGGGGAAGGTTTTCGATCACTACCACTGCTAAACGGGTTACGATGATTGATTGGAAAACCTGATTGATTACAGCCAAATCACGCGGAGCAATACACGAGACGTCACTATGAAAAATAAAGGAACAACGCTTCATATTTCAGCATGAGCCATGCTGAATCGATGAGAGCTGCGCGTGACTGTAACAATATTCAAAGCTGGAAATCAGGTTCGTCCTCTCAAATCCCTTTATGTTATTCATTTCGCGCGAGGTAAATTATAAAAATGTTAACCAAATAATTTCTTCTTTGGTGTGGGTATAATTCTGTTTTTACTCAAATCTTCTGGTTGGTATTCGTCCCGTTTCGTAGATTTCGCAAACTATCCTGAACAGCCATGATGTTGCTTCTTCGCCTCATGATCGTATCAACTCCGCTGGAATGCTATCAATTCCTGGGCCTCTCTTCAGCGCCCTATCAAATTTTGACCCCCCAACTCTCCATCACCAACCTCATCCTCTTCTCCTTCAATTACTGACTAATCTAGATGATGCAGCTCTTCTAGATATTCCTTCCCATCTTTCTGCTATTTCTCCTTTATCCATAATTTGCTTCTCATCCGCGCTCTCCTGATTTTCCTCGCTGTTATTCTCCCTCCCTCCAAATGTCTCTTTGATTTTCCAATACGCTGCGTCTATTTTTTTCCCCATTTCGCCGTGAAATCTTAAACCGCTTTGCATTGGCTACGACTCTTAAATTTTACTTCTTCTTAACTGACTGAAATTTGGGCGACACATCACCAACCACCACCAATCCTAGGTTCAATGAGTTTAAACCGAACTCCCACGTTACGCGTTTTATTATTTCGTAGTATTTTTTTAATTACTCAATCCACTGCTGTAAACGTTTGAAAGCGGGACCTGTTGAAAACCAACTGCGAGTTATAAGGTTTGCCGTATTTTATTATCATTTTATAGAATACGTTATAAAAAAACCTCATTCAGTATATTATCCCCCATCTAGATCATCATCATCATCAGGGTGATCGACGGAGGTATAGCTCATTTTGTGAACGATTTAGCTGAATTTTTCCATTGCGAACTGGAATGTATTAATGAATCCAAAAAAAAACCTTTCCAATTGCAAAAATCAAAGAAAGAAATTCGGGGGGCGGTAAATATACGGAACTGACAGATGATTTTGGAAAAGAGCGGCGGGAAATTATCAGTCAAGGAATGATAAGAAAACCCAGCCTCGTCCTCAGGAAACCTGACTATCGTTTCCCGTTAATAAACGTCATTGTTCTGCATATTTATGGTAACTTTTATTCAACAAAAATTACCTACATAAAACTCGTAAATTAGTCAACGCCGGCGATTCGCTGAGGGAAGGCGGAGGGGTTCGTAATTCTGTTTTTACTAAAATCTTCTGGTTGGTATTCGTCCTGTTTCGTAGATTTCGCAAACTATCCTGAACAGCCATGATTTTGCTTCTTCGCCTCATGATCGTATCAACTCCGCTGGAATGCTATCAATTCCTGGGCCTCTATCAAATTCCGACCGCGGTTATCAAATTATTTCACTACATGACTCGATAGAAACTAATTTTAAATAGTTTCCCAATTTAGACTAATTTTTTTCAGCAATGTTCCGATAGTATGTGGACAATGTTTGTATTGTTTAGAACAAAAAAAATTAATTATGTCTAATATATTTTAAATAGTTTCCCAATTTAGACTAATTTCTTTCAGCAATGTTCCGATAGTATGTGGACAATGGTTGTATTGTTTAGAACAAAAAAAAATTAATTATGTCTAATTATGCAAATATCAATTAAGATAACAAAAATTGTTATCTTAATTTTAATAAGAATAAACGTCGAGAGTTACATTATTACTTTTCAGTAATTATGATATTATTACATGTCAAAAATAATAATTTTATTGAATTTAAAATTTCCTTGACTATTGATTAAAATAATCGGTAGTAATTTGTCAAAGTATTTATTTTATTTTATCTCTTTATAATTATTTTGTGGAGCATAGAGTAGTTGCGTTTGGGTTATTAATATTATAGTGAATGCTAATTTAAAAACTCACAACCACTTAACGCAGTTAATTGTTTTTGAGACACTCTGGTGAAATTTATGTAAATAAGATAACATAAAGTCTATATCCGTATCTCCTTACTCCCGTCCATTACATTCGATCCCTGATAACTTGATTTATGACGCACCTGTCACAAGAATGACGTCATATCTGTCTGTGTCTAATGGTTTTTCCGATTTCTAAGACAACTGAACACAGCCTTTACTTGTCCTTCATCCATCTATCTCCCTACTTTCTGTTTTCCATGGATTTTTCCAAAGGTAATGAGCCATATTAAATTGCAAAATAGATCCAGGACAAAAAAAAACATTGTTTAATAAGTTACTTATTTATTGTTTTATGCTTTAAAACAATCACGACGTTGCAACCCATGTTTTGGAACTACTTCAGGAGAAAAACGTGACCTTACAAAATTTCCTTATTTAAATAATTTTAAGGACGTATTTCTTCCTCGATTTGAATATTATATAACAATTGTATGGAGGGTTAAATTTGTTAAAGAGCTATCTGGGTTCATGTCGTTGCCCGGGTATTTATTTATATTTAGTCGGAAAAAAAGAGAGGAAAAAAAAGAGAAAGCACAGTCTTCACGGTCACCTCTTTTTTTTCCACAAATCTAAGCGTATTTTCTTCATATCCGTCATCAAGATTCATAAAGCACAGTAACTTGAAGTAAGCACTGAAGCTGATGCATGTAATTTTCCGGTTCGTTAAGAGATGCGAAAATCCTTGCAAAACCATTAGACAGCCCAGGTTTAGACACCAATCTCGGCAGTTTTCGTATCGCAATTTTTTTATCCCTACGCCTACGTAGTGAACTACGAGTTAACCCGGATTGTGAAAGACGAGTCCCCGGAGTGGACATCAATATCCGCAATGGATATTAGGGGGTTAAAATTTCGCATTGAGGCCTTTGACAGACACTATCAAACTTATCTGCTCCGAAGATTTTTTCTGTTGACTATAATAATTGCCGATAATTGTATGGAGGGTTAAATTTGTTAAAGAGCTATCTGGGTATTTATTTATATTAGCCATGGGGCACAGTATTCACGATCACCTCCCTTTCCACAAATCAAAGCATATTGTCTTCATCAATATTCATAAAGCACAGTAACTTGAACTAAGCACTGAAGCTGATGCATTTAATTTTCCGTTTCGTTAAGAGATGTGAAAATCCTTCCAAAACCATTAGACAGCCCCGGTTTAGACACCAATCTCGGCCGTTTTCGTATCCATACACGTACGTAGTGAACTACGAGTTTACCCGGATTGTGAAAGACGAATCCCCGGAATGGACATCAATATCCGCAATGGATATTTGGGGCGTTGAAATTACGCATTGAAGCCTTTGACAGACACTATCAAACTAATCTGTTAAGAAAATTTTTTCTGTTGACTATAATAATTGCCGATAATTGTATGGAGGGTTAAATTTGTTAAAGAGCTATCGGTATTTATTTATATTAGCCAGGTACAGTCTTCACGGTCGCCTCCCTTTCCAAAAATCTAAGCGCATTTTCTTCATATCCGTCATCAAGATTCATAAAGCACAGTAACTTGAAGTAAGCACTGAAGCTGATGGGTTTAATATTCTGGTTCGTTAAGAGATGCGAAAATCCTTCCAAAACCATTAGACAGCCCAGGTTTTGACACAAATCTCGGCACTTTTCGTATCGCAATTTTTTTATCCCTACACCTACGTAGTGAACTACGAGTTTACCCGGATTGTGAAAGACGAGTCCCCGGAATGGACATCAATATCCGCAATGGATATTAGGGGGTTGAAAATACAGACACTATCAAACTAATCTGCTCCGAAGATTTTTTCTGTTGACAATTAAAATTGCCTATAATTGTATGGTGGGTTAAATTTTGTTAATGAGCTATCTGGGTTCATGTCTTTGCCCGGGTATTTATTTATATTAGTGAGGCACAGTCTTCACGGTCGCCTCCCTTTCCACAACTCAAAGCGTATTTTCGTCACATCCGTCATCCAGATTCATAGAGAACAATACATCAACAGCACTGTAACTTGAGGTAAACATTGAAGCTGATGCATGTAATTTTCCGGTTCGTTAAGAGATGCGAAAATCCTTCCAAAACCATTAGACAGCCCAGGTTTAGACACCAATCTCGGCAGTTTTCGTATCGCAATTTTTTTATCCCTACACCTACGTAGTGAACTACGAGTTTACCCGGATTGTGAAAGACGAATCCCCGGAATGGACATCAATACCCGCAATGGCCAGACATTATCAAACTAATCTGCTCCGAAACTTTTTCTGTTGACTATAATAGTTGTCATTTTAGAATGGTTTTAAAAATTCCACCTCCGTCCGTATAAGGGTTATACAAAAGGCATTGCTCGTTTTTGTAGCCGTAAGTAAAATGTTCATATAAATTATGAATATATATATATATATATATATTTCGTTGAAACTACTCGACTCCATGCCTCATATAAGGATTGAACTATAAATATTTGAATTAAATTCATTGGTTTCCATAGCCTCGCATTCAACGCTTATCTTGGTTTTTATGAATAAATCTGATAAACAATTTCTTTGTAGAGTATTATATTTTTTTTAAAAATTTTCATTAAATCAATTATTTTATTTATTTTTAGATAACGACCTAATTATTTTATTTCAATTCTGGTGACGAGGAAAAAAAATAATATTAGATAAACTTAACACCTCAAATATCGATATAATGTTGAGTGACCTACTTTCCGCAAGAATACACATTATTATAAGGTAGCTAAATTATTATAATAATTTCGATGGTAAGTATTAACAAATAATACTAGTGTTGATTAATAACGGACGGACAGAAAAACCAACAACTAATTATTTTGCGAAACCATTAAGGACGTGTAAAGGTTCTCATGTTACACACATCCCGAGTAAAAATTGTTCCTTGGAACCTTTTTCTTGGCGTCAGCAGAACGGAAACGTTGGTTGGTTTATAATGACCGCGGTGGTCCTCCTTAATTGCGCCCAATCCCCCAGGCACCTCCTCCCATCAAAGCGTGCGACATTGATTTCAAATCATGAGCGTTACGCCAGCGATGAAATTGATAGCAAATGTGGGTAATTAGGATAATCGTCATTACGCATGAAATATTACGGTAACGGATCGACTTCACACACAAATAATATATACTCAACAGCTGAGGAAATTTAAACCATGAATAACAAATGAAAATAAAAACCAATGACGCGCGAGAAGAGAAATTTCAACAGTAAATTAACTACAAATTATTTAAAAATAATTAAAGTACGAGGGTCTTTCCCGATGAATGACATGTATAAATTCCTCTCGAGTTTCCAACCGGACGGGTCAAAGATTTAAACAGTCACGGGACCCCAGGTGCAGCCGAGACGTGCCGCGTGACCGCAGCCACGGGAGACTAGAGCATGACTAAGCAAGTGGACCAATGGGAGACGTCCACATCTAGCCAATCACAATCACAGGGCGGTTTGTGCTTGCCTCAGACTTGCCTCAGAGACTGTATATAAATGCTTACACTCACCGAATTTGACACTTCAGTCTGTGAAGATGACGGCAGAGCAAGCCATCGAAACGTCACTGTTAAAAATCTTTGACCCACCCGGTTGGAAACTCGAGAGGAATTTATACATATTTAAAATAAATTTATACTTTTTTTATCATATGCACTTTGTCATGAGTAACACTCGACATGGGGGAAATGCGAAATCTAAAGGGTTGGCATATTTGTCATTAGTACGCCCGCTTATGGAATATGGTGCAGCAGCATGCCACAGGGGATCCGTACAGGATAGGGTCAAATAGAATAATCCTTAGAAAGGAAGGGGCAAAGAAGAGCCGCAAAAAATTCGTACAAATTACAATTACAAGGAGAAAAAAATAAAAAAATTCTAAGGTTTTCTGATGATGACGTAGTATTAGAGGAGTCAGAAGAAAGACTTGGAAAACATAATAAACGGCATGAACGCGGTCCTGGGCGAAGGGTATACAATCAGGTATAGGGGAAAAACCCAAGGTGATGATTGTGTAGTATGTGAAATAGTGGATAGGTCAAATAGAATCCTTAGAAAGGAAGGGGCAAAGAAGGGCCGCAAAAAATTCGTACAAATTACAATTACAAGGAGAAAAAATAAAAAAATTCTAAGGTTTTCTGATGATGATGATGTAGTATTAAGGGAGTCAGAAGAAAGACTTGGAAAATATAATAAACGGCATGAACTCGGTCCTGGGCGAAGAGTACACAATCAGGTATAGGGAAAACCCAAGGTGATGGTAAGATAAGATAAGATAAGATAAGATAAGATAAGATAAGATAAGATAAGATAAGATAAGATAAGATAAGATAAGATAAGATAAGATAAGATAAGATAATATAAGATAAGATAAGATAAGATAAGATAAGATAAGATAAGATAAGATAAGATAAGATAAGATAAGATAAGATAAGATAAGATAAGATAAGATAAGATAAGATAAGATAAGATAAGATAAGATAAGATAAGATAAGATAAGATTTATTGGATCCATTAGTCCTCTATTGAGGAAATAGGACAAGTCAAAGAATATGTTACATATCACACTAAGAATACCAAAATATAAGAAACAAAATATGGATACAACATATGAGTAAAGAAAATTATGTATACAATGATAAATAAATAAAACAAAGCAGAGCAAACAAAATATGAATACAACAACATATCAAGAATATGAGTACAAAACAATAAGAGAGATAGTAAAAGAAACTATGTATACAATGATAGATAAATAAAAGAAAGTATACATAACATATACAAAAGATATAATTTCTAGAGAAACAATGTCAATTTGGAACATGGTTGTTTACTATGTGAAATAGTGTAATAACAAAGGCTGTTAGATTGGGAAGGGATATTTTGAAGGAACTTAAGGAATTCTGCGACTTTGGCAACATAAAAACTAGGGATGGTGGAAGTGTAATAGACATAAAGATTAGGATAGCAACAGGCAAGGAAGGCTTTCGTAAAAAAAAAAGTACAGGAATCAACGTAGGAGTAATATAAGTTTAAATATTAAGAAATTGTTGCTAAAAATGTACGGAGAGTTGGTGTCAGTTAGGTGCGAAACGTGGACGGTAGGAGGTGATGAAAGGGAAAGAATAGAAGCGGTTTTGAAATGTTGTGGTACAGGAGAATACTTAAAAATAAGATGGGTGAATAGAATTACTAACGAGGAAGTTCTAAAGAGAATAGGGAAAGAGCAAATAATATGGAGGACTAAGAGGAAGGATGGATTAATTAGGATACGAGGATCTTTTAAATTTAACACTAGAGGGAAGTGAGAGGAGTAAAAAGAAATAGCACCAAAGCTAAACAAAATATTATCATTCTACAAAATCTTATTTTCGTAATCGAATTGTGTAAAGTGCATTAAATTCAGTTTCAAAACATTGACGTGAAGAAAATATTGTGAATGGATATAAATAAATAAATAAATAATGAAAGTGAAATCTTACCAACGTTCTATAGCAAATTGTTAATTAAAGGGGATAAATGGTTCTCTATTGTGCGACTGTGACTCGAATTGAAATTTCAGTCGATTTGACGAGCGACCTTTCGCTATATGTGTTCACGATAGCGTCAGTCTGTCAACATGACGGGGAGAAAAAAAAATCATCATCATCATATTATTATTGGTGCGCCTGGCTCACAAAAAAAATTTTTTTTTTCTGCTGTTGACTTGATAAACGTTGACGTGTCTCTGAATGGAAGGGAAAACAATGGATCGCCTCGTCGAATTATTTAACGTGGAATTCCAGCAGATTAAAATCGTCCAGGGAGGATGGATTACGTTTTAAATATGTTATATATTTTTTTTACGTTTCGTGTTCTTTGTAACGCCTGGATTCTCTTTACTAAAAATTATTGATTTGGAAACGAGAAACATATCATATTGATTAATATATATGAAATCAAACATTCATTTCCTTTTGTTACATTATCTGATTGAAATTAATTTATACTTACTTAATTTTACTTAATGTAAATATATGTTATTTCACACCAATTATCTCCCTGAGAAAAAAATTATTGCTAGTGATCTAAACATTATTTATTTATGCAAGATTAAAATTGTAAATAAATGAAACTAATAAATCTAAAAATTTTAAATTACATCTGAAAAGCAATTACAGGCTATCCAGTGAATTTAGTCTGTGGCTATTGGGTTGGTGCACAGTAAAATAGAAGCGATGTATCAAAACATGCGACGTGATATTTAATGCGCATCGAGGAAGCCAGGAAATCGGCGAATTGCGTGTTGTTCCTATTCCGGAATCATCCTCACTTCATCAAACACAGGGAGCGGATGGATACATTTTTTTAGTAGTGCGATTTTTAGAAAATCATTTCCACTGGACAAATTACTTACTCGTACAGACAAAATGAACACATGTACGCAACGTTGAAATATTGTCAATTGAGAAGAATTCTGATTCTCATAGTAGTCTATTAATAAATAGTTGAATAGTATACAATAGAATCTAATTTAAATGTTTTGTATAATTATTATTGTAAAACAATCATGTGAATGAAATAGTTACATCGTTCCTCAATAATAGATATTTAAATCGTCAATTGTTTATTACGTTGAATAAAAAGCAGACTTATTTATTTTCTACTGCTTATCATTTACCTATCATTTACTTAGATATTGTAAATAGTAAAAGTTTAAGTTTAACGTCAGTTATATGTATAACTAAACAAATTCATGACTTTTTACAGATTTTAATTGATTATACAAATTGATGACCTTGTACATATATTAATTGATTAAACAAATTTATTACCTTGTGCACAGTAAAAAAACTTTAATTGAATAAACAAATTGTTGACCTTGTATAGATGTTAATTGATTAAACATATTCATGACCTTGTACAGACTTTAATTGATTAAACAAATTCATGACTTTATAAAGATTTTAATTGATTATACCTTGTAAACACTTTAATTGATTAAACAAATTGATGACATTGTACAAACATTAATTGATTAAACAAATTGATGAGCTTTTACAGACTTTAATTGATTAAACAAATTGATGTTCTTGTATAGACATTAATTGATTAAACAAATTGATGACCTTGTATAGACATTAATTGATTAAACAAATTGATGACCTTGTACAGACTTTAATTGATTAAACAAATTGATGACCTTGTACAGACTTTAATTGATTAAACAAATTCATGACTTTTTACAGATTTTAATTGATTAAACAAATTGATGACCTTGTATAGACATTAATTGATTAAACAAATTGATGACCTTGTACAGACTTTAATTGATTAAACAAATTCATGTCATTTTACAGACTTTAATTGATTAAACAAATTCATGTCATTTTACAGATTTTAATTGGTTACACAAATTGATGACCTTGTATAAACATTAATTGATTAAACAAATTGATGACCTTGTACAGACTTTAATTGATTAAACAAATTGATGACCTTGTACAGATTTTAATTGATTAAACAAATTGATGACCTTGTACAGACTTTAATTGATTAAACAAATTGATGACCTTGTACAGACTTTAATTGATTAAACAAATTCATGTCATTTTACAGATTTTAATTGATTAAACAAATTGATGACCTTGTACAGATTTTAATTGATTAAACAAATTGATGACCTTGTATAGACATTAATTGATTAAACAAATTGATGACCTTGTACAGATTTTAATTGATTAAACAAATTGATGACCTTGTACAGACTTTAATTGATTAAACAAATTCATTACTTTTTACAGATTTTAATTGATTAAACATTTTGATGACCTTGTATAGATTTTACTTGATTAAACAAATTGATGACCTGGACAGATTTTAATTGATTAAACAAATTGATGACCTTGTACAGATTTTATTAGATAAATTTACTCGTAACAACGTTTCGGCACACGCTTTTATGTCTTCTCCAGGTATTTTTCCTCCCCACAACAGTGTCAAAACATAAGAACAAAAAAATTCCATCAAAAAATCCAACAATAGTGGTAGAGAACCGAAGCGACAAGCAACAATTCAAACTCCTTTTCCCGCAAGTAGTTATCGCCAGAGTTATACAGTCATCAATTGTAAATACTAATTTAACTGTAATATTAGTCTACGCTACTCCATTTGTTCATGGAATTATATTTCCCTTAATAATATTAAACGTAGATTATGTTAATGTGATTTGCATTCCTAAAATAATAGACGAATAACCCAAGCATATTATCCTGTTTCTCTTTCCACTCGTCGAAATCTTTTCTACGCCTTGATTCTCCTATGCATAGTAGTAAGATACGGGTTACATGCTGTTAGTGTAATATTTCTGTATATTCTGTATGTAAATTTATATTTATCATTTAACAATTAATGTGAGGCGAGTGTACATTAACGTAAAAATAAAGAATAAAAAATAAATTAGTTTTAAATATCAAATTCAACATTGATATTAACAACAGGCCTATACAGTATAGTGAATATGTCCACACCAGGGTTTTCTGTTGGTACTTTCATATGCATATAGAATTTGTGTGTGCTGAAATTAACTTTTTTTGTGTGTGTAGCGTCTGATGCTGAATTCAGCAGCCATCTCGCTGCCTTTGACTGTCGGTGGTCCAGGAGCTAATCAACATACTACAGTCTTCCCGTTGATTACAGCCGCAACTTACGGGGCCAAAGCTCGTTTGCCTAAGCTACGGACGCAGCTGCGGCCAATTACTAGGGCGACCACACGACCAATTGCAGTCGTCAGTCAGTGCTACCACTACACTCCATAAAAGTTACACGGATCTTCAGAAACGATAGCGAGTAAAAAAAAATTTTTTTAAATAATTTCCCGAATTAATTTTGAATACTTTATTGTTCTTTGCTTTTATTTTACAATGTCTACACTAAGATATTATATTCTGATGCTTTGCAATTTTTTATTTTATTCCGCTTTTACCTTTCAGTCGTTCCTAATCGCCCCTCTATTTTACATCAGTTAATATTTTTCTACATTTTTATTTTAAAATGTCTACACTAAGATATTATATTCTTTTTTTTAATTTATTTCGTTTTTACCTTTTATTCGTTCTTAATCGCCCACTATTTTACGTCAGTTAATATTTTTCTTCATTTTTATTTTACAATGTCTACACTAAGATGTTACATTCTGATGCTATTCAATTTTTTTTTCGCTTTTACCTTTCAGTCGTTCCTAATCGCCCACTCTATTTCACATCAGTTAATATTTTTCTTCATTTTTATTTTAAATTGTCTACATTAAGATATTATATTCTGCTGCTACGCAATTTTTTATTTTATTCCGCTTTTACCTTTCAGTCTTTCCTAATTGCCCACTATTTTACGTCAGTTAATATTTTTTTTCATTTTTATTTTAAACTTTCTTCACTAAGATATTATATTCTGATGCTACGCAATTTTTTTATTTTATTTCGCTTTTACCTTTCAGTCGTTCCTAATCGCCCCTCTTTTTTACATCAGTTAATATTTTTCTTCACTTTTATTTTAAAATGTCTACACTAAGATATTATATTCTGATGCTACGCAATTTTATTATTTTATTCTGCTTTTACCTTTCAGTCGTTCCTAATCGCCCCACTATTTCACATCGGTTAATATTTTTCTTCATTTTTATTTTAAAATGTCTACACTAAGATATTATATTCTGATGCTACGCAATTTTATTATTTTATTCCGCTTTTACCTTTCAGTCGTTCCTAATCGCCTCTCTATTTTACATCAGTTAATATTTTTCTTCATTTTTATTTTTAAACTGTCTACAAAGATATTATATTTTGATCCCTAGTAGGCGAGGATCGTACAAGACACGGAAACGTAACAATATAAAATATTTTCCGTTCGATTGCAGTAATAATTTCTATACTGAGAAAGTCTACTTTTCACAACACGCATTTCTTCAAACCCAAAAATGTTAACCCAGCAGCGAAACACATTTGCGGAATGTATAGCACACATTATTCTTATTTAAGAAAACTATCACCACGATTTTTTCGACCCGGCGCAAAGTTGTGATGGAAACTGACTGCGAGTTGCACATTTTCTATTTTTTTTTCTCCCCCCATTTGCGGAATGTATAGCACATTATTCTCAATTAAGAAAACTATCACCACGATTTTTTTCGACCCGGCGCAAATTTTGTGATGGAAACTGACTGCGAGTTGCACATTTTCTATATTTTTTTCTCCCCCCATTTGCGTAATGTATAGCACATTATTCTCAATTAAGAAAACTATCACCACGATTTTTTCGACTCTGCGCAAAGTTGTGATGGAAACTGACTGCGAGTTGCACATTTTCTATTTTTTTTCTCCCCCCATTTGCGGAATGTATAGCACACATTATTCTCAATCAAGAAAACTATCACCACGATATTTTTCGACCCGGCGCGCAAAGTTGTGATGGAAACTGACTGCGAGTTGCACATTTTCTATTTTTTTGATCCCCCCATTTGCGTAATGTATAGCACATTATTCTTATTTAAGAAAACTATCATTACGATATTTTCGACCCGGCGCAAAGTTGTGATGGAAACTGACTGCGAGTTGCACATTTTCTATATTTTTTTCTCCCCCCCATCGAGAATTGTCATTATATATATGTTTATTTTGAGAAGGTTGGTTGAACTCTTCACGTACATTGTTAGTCTTTTTCCCCCCCTCCGAATAGTAGTAGTACAATTTAAAACCACGTAATGGCCATAAAAAACTTGGTTGTTTGTTATCGTAGTTCTATGCGCATTTTGCGCACCATATACTTTTACAAAAGTGTATTACTTATTTAATTAAAGTTGGAGTGCGTGCATCCATGAGCAGCTTCGCGTTTCCGGTGCAGGCAGATTTACCGCTTCACGAAACTGCAGAGCAAATGAAAGCAAAAGCAAAGCAACGCACCTTTGTCCCGGAGCAGAACAACAGTAGAACGTGCTCACGAGAGGACAAATATGAACTCGCCCTTTCATTCCTGACACGAATGGTCCATCAACATATTTAGCACTGATAATTTTTCTGAGTAGTAGAAAAGAATAATAATATTAAAATCAAAAGATTCAACAGGAAGAAAATAACGTTTCCATGACATAAGAAGAAATCACATAACAAAGAGAAGAGAAGATAATTTTTCTACCACCGGAGCACATTTACATCATTCCTTTTTTAATTTATAATAGGATGCACGACGATACGCATAGACTCTTGTAACACACTGCAAATTTACAGTTTCATACAGTTAACATGATATAAAAATGGCGCATAATTACATGAGCTTATGGGACTGAGATTAATAAACTTTAATGAATATTAACGATGAATTTTAATGCTTCAATTGAGGCCAAAAATACCGATATATATTTTCATTACCAAATTAAATTACTCCAAGTAAATAATTAATTAAATTATCTGACTTAATATTACGATTAAACAGCAAAGACTGGACAAAAGACAGAAATGAAATAATTTATTTTGCATACGTTTCGTGCCCCAACTAAAGGGTCCTCCTTATTTTTCCTACAAAAAAATTTTTTTTAATAATTAAATATAAATGAATTCCAAATAAATAAAGCTTTCATTGTTATGATAGAATATTTGTTTTAAAAAAAATTGAATGGAACCATCAGAAGATTAATGGTTATCCGAAGAGTAATCCTCTTAAATTTTTGCTGAAATTCTGATGAGAGATTTGGAACATTCTTGCATTACGATTATAGATTTTCAACAAGATTTTAAGCGTGATACGTGGACGAATTTTTTTTTTTTGCATGACGCCCAAATTCTAAACTAATACCCCTTTGTTTAATAATGTAATTAACTTTCTCACTAATTAAAAAATTTACTTAGGAATTTGAAATTAATTATTTTATTTACCTTCTTAAGTTACCATATTTCGTTATGCTAATAAATTTTCCACTAATTATTTTCAAAAGCTTATCTACTGAGGTAGGATATTAAATTTCTATATTCAAATCACACCCTTCAGCATAAAAGGTTTTCAATTTGGTAGACAAGGCTACCAAATATCTCACCACAAATTCACAACCAGAATTTGAAGAAAAAAAAATTTTAATTCGTATCTTCCTAGTTTTATAAATAATTATCTTACAAGTAGATTGAATTATTAGACTTTACAAAAAATTCAACACCTACAACTAATAATACTGAAAAGGTTGAAATACAATAAAAATAATAATAATAATGTATGGATAATCTTGGGATTGAAGCGAACGAATTACTTTCCCATACGCGACAATTGGTTAACGGCTAAATAATTAATACAGTCCAATTTCGGTTCACGATACGCAACCAATGAAATATCATTCTGAGAGAATTTTGTTTTGTGTGTTAATGTGTTTCGACTCTGTAAAATTAATGTAATGACTGAGAAAAAAATTATTGAATTTTGGAACATTTTAAATTTAATATTTATTATATATTATACGACTGGGAGTCAATAAATGACTCGGTCAGTCACCGAAATTATATTTTGCGTAATCCTGTTTCTGTACTTTAGAATTCAATGGAAATGATCAATTCAGTAAAAGCTGTAAACACACGATTGTTGAAATACAATAATAATAATAATAACAATGTATGGATAATCTTGGGATTGGTTTGCTACAAATTTGAAGCGACAATTGGTTAACGGCTAAATAATTAATACAGTCCAATTTCGGTTCACGATACGCAACCAATGAAATATCATTCTGAGAGAATGTTTTTGTGTGTTAATGTGTTTCGACTCTGTAAAGTAAATGTAATGACTGAGAAACAATTTATTGAATTTTTGGATTATTTTAAATTTAATATTTATTATATATTACACGACTGGGAGTCAATAAATGACTCGGTCAGTCACCGAAATTATATTTTGCATAGTCCTGTTTCTGTATTTTAGAATTCAATGGAAATGATCAATTCAGTAAAATCTATAAACACACGATTGTTGAAATACAATAATAATAATGTATGGATAATCTTGGGATTGGTTTGCTACAAATTTGAAGCGACAATTGGTTAGCGGCTAAATAATTAATACAGTCCAATTTCGGTTCACGATACGCAACCAATTAAATATCATTCTGAGAGAATGTTTTTTGTGTGTTAATGTGTTTCGACTCTGTAAAATTAATGTAATGACTGAGAAACAATTTCTTGAATTTTTTGATTATTTTAAATTTCATATTTATTATATATTACACGACTGAGAGTCAATGAATGACTAAATTATATTTCCCATAGTCCCGTTACTTTTGAATTCAATGGAAATGATCAAAGCAGTAAAAGCTGTAAACACACGATTGTTGAAACACAATAATAATAATAATAATGTATGGATAATCTTGGGATTGGTTTGCTACAAATTTGAAGCGACAATTGGTTAGCGGCTAAATAATTAACACAGTCCAATTTCGGTTCACGATACGCAACCAATGAAATATCATTCTGAGAGAATGTTTTTTGTGTTTTTTAATGTGTTTCGACTCTGTAAAATTAATGTAATGACTGAGAAACAATTTCTTAAATTTTTGGATTATTTTAATTTTATTATTTATTATATATTATACGACTGGGAGTCAATGAATGACTCGGTCAGTTACCGAAATTATATTTCCCATAGTCCTGTTACTTTTGAATTCAATGGAAATGATCAATTCTGCAAAAGCTGTAAACACACACGATTGTTGAAATACAATAATAATAATAATGTATGGATAATCTTGGGATTGGTTTGCTCCAAATTTGAAGCGAACGAATTACTTTCCCATACGCGACAATTGGTTAGCGGCTAAATAATTAACACAGTCCCAATTTCGGTTCACAATCGGCAAACCCAATGAAATATCATTCTGGTGAAAGAAGGCGCATATTGGCGGCCGGCCTTTTTATCAATAACTTTGAAATATTGCGTACATTCACGTGTCATCTGCCAGCAAATCTGCGAATCACGTCATCGAAAATCCCACACCCGGTTTCCAATAACATTCTCATAATAAATGCACTCGATTTGATAGCCCCATTCATTATTTTTGAAGCTTTAACGCGGTCAAATGAGAGATAGAAGATATTAGTGACTTCGCATTTGGAAATTGATTTCGTCCTCGTGGTACGTACCAACCAGTGTTTGTTTGTATCTGCATATACCATCTAAATTTGACGTCGATGTAAATGTGCTAACACGTGACTCGGTTTTTTTTCCCCCAAGCATCCATTTTAAATAGGTAATTCCTCTCCATTTCCTTTCCGAACAACGTCCAAACGTAAAATATTATACTATATGTAGACCAATTCTCGTTTGACAACATGGAACATAATCAGTTTTACAATTTCCAGTAATAAAAAACGAATATATTTATTAATTATTTGACTTATTTCTCTAAATACTATCGTAATCTAGAATAAATAATGATAAATAATCTAATTACAGATGATAATGTGCTGCAGACTCGTTTAAAAGAATCAAGTATAGCGATCGCGATGCCACCGCCTTCTCTCTCTTTAATCACCCTTACTAACTTATATCTTGACCCAGCGTACATTAGAAAGTGTTCTAAGCATATCTTTGCTTAGAATTTTTGTATGTCTTCAACGATTTTTTTTTCTCTAAACTTATGTGTCGTATGCAGAAAATTTATCTACCGATAAAACGTTTTTTTTTTAAAAAAAAGAAGGGTAATACACGTCACCTTCTAATGATGATAATAATTCATCCGCCCCTCTGAGCAATTTAATAATTATGAAAAACAATTGTTTATATAATTAATTTCAACTATTCGCATTTAAAAGATCGGTTCTGTTCAAATTTAACGATTATTTGAAGTTGATTATGTCAAACAGTTTGTGTAGGCAGACGGCAACGTATAATTTCTTTTTAAGTATTTTCGTGAAGGTACACTTTGTTTTATTTATCTCAAGATTTTTTTTCAAAAATCAATTTTTTTATTCGAATTATAAATAAATTTGTTTTCTTCAAATAAAGTGCCATTTTTTGTCACGCTCAATTTGTCCTTTTTTCAATTTATAATTTAAGCTCAATGTAGATAAACAGTTCAAATTTTAATTTTGAGCCAATAAATTATTATTATTTTTTTCGTATTAATGTCGTACAAATGTCTGAGTTGCAAAACTAATTTTCTGTCTTCAAACTTTTGCTCGGATTTAATGTTTATTTAGCTTCTAAAGCGTGTTACGTATGCAAAAACATCTGCGTCACTTATTATCAACGAACACAAAAATGTAAAATTTAACGTTAATAATTACTGAACCGAGTCAATGTTGTTGTTATTATTTTTAATTTAAATAAAAATTATTTGATTATGAAATTAGATGAAGAATGTAAATTTTCTTCCATATTGATGAGCCAAATGTTTCATCAAATTTGATTATTATTAACTTGAAAATGGTACCTATAAATTTGGTTATAAATAACATCTTAAATTATCATAACTCAACAAAATGTTGTAATTTGTATTTATAGTTTGATTTCCTTATTATTTATTTATTTTTCATAAAATTTAAAATTCCTTAAAAGTAATTATCAGAGTAAAATGTGATTTCTTTTTTTTTAATATTTACTTAACGCATACGGGGAATGAAATTTGAAATTCCTGTAAATAAAAAACTACAGAGCTGAAATTTTAACTGTGTAACATATGTAGGAATGCACAAAATTTTATTTCTGTTAACTTTTATTTTGTTGGCATATTTTGAAAATGTTCCTTGCGTTTACGTACTTGAATATATTTTAGCTCTTTTACCATTAATATGTAGGACTGACCGTTTTTATTAATTGACAGTATTATTTTTGAAATCGAATAAAACTGTGGGGAGAAAATAAGTATAACTAAGTGCTCCATGAGGTTACTTAAAAATTGGCACTTTTCATCACTTTGGAAAATTTGTGTCACCTAAACTACATAAACAATTAGAAAACTAATACCTGTTTTTAAAGAGTATTAGCATGTATACTATGTACAAAAAAAGAATGAAGACAATATTTTAATATTTGTGACGCACAAAAGGTTCTTTTCAGTAGCAGAAATCATGAAGCCGAGAAAAACACATTTTTCTGAAGAAAGTAATAATTTATTAATTTAGAATTCAATCATTTTAAATTTCTCCTGAGCCTTTAAAAATGACTAAATTTAATTTAATAGAGTTGCTATATAATCTGTAAGGCTTATAGGCGTATTGACAATGAATGCCAGCGTGAAGGAGGAGAAAAAATTGGGTTTTTTTCTCAATCACCGGCAGTACCAAGTCCATCGCATTTTCCGCCGTCGGAGGGTGGTGGTGATGTCAAATAAAAATAAAAAATCTATTATTATTTTTTTTCTTCAGATTTTGGCCGAAATTTCAGTCCCCGTGTCCCTTAAATAACCTAAAGAGAGTTTCCCAATTTCGAACCATGTTGTTTGATTTTTTTTTTAAATATGGTTCCAAAATTTATCATTAAAATTCTATTTTTGACTAATTGCCTAGTTTTACTATTTTCATCTCAATATTCTTTATTCAATTTATTATTTATGTTTATATTTTAATACTATTTTCTGTTATTCCTTCCGGTTACATTGATCAGTGTAAAATATATATTTACAATATTTTATTTCAATATTTTATATTCAATTTATTGTTTATATTTTAATACTATTTTCTGTTATTCCTTCTGGTTACATTGATCAGTGTAAAATATATATTTACAATATTTTATTTTTCAATATTTTATATTCAATTTATTATTTATGTTTATATTTTAATACTATTTTCTGTTATTCCTTCTGGTTACATTGATCAGTGTAAAATATATATTTACAATATTTTATATTCAATTTATTGTTTATGTTTATATTTTAATACTATTTTCTGTTATTCCTTCTGGTTACATTGATCAGTGTAAAATATATATTTACAATATTTTATTTCAATATTTTATATTCAATTTATTGTTTATGTTTATATTTTAATACTATTTTCTGTTATTCCTTCTGGTTACATTGATCAGTGTAAAATATATATTTACAATATTTTATATTCAATTTATTATTTATGTTTATATTTTAATACTATTTTCTGTTATTCCTTCTGGTTACATTGATCAGTGTAAAATATATATTTACAAAAAAAAATATTATTTTTGTATCACTAGTAATAACTCTCATCTTAGTGAAAAATATAGGGTAAACCAAAAATGTTCCATTTTATTATATTTTTAATTCCACACCTCTGCAGAAGTCAGATACTGTGTATGTAATAAATTTGCAGTAGTTACCATTCAAAAGGGAAGGAATTAAATTCGATTTTAAACCGTTTTTACTTGAAACAGACGACCCTCGGCGTCTAATAGTCTTTACATTTAAATAAGCTAATAATTTTGCCCTGAGAGTGTTTAATTCTTCCTTTTCTAAGTCGAGAGCAAGTTCAAGCTCAAGGTAAATTGTTCTGTTTGGAGAAAGGACCGTCGTCTTGCTGTCCACTTAGCGTTGACACCACCCAGTTAAGACAGCAATTTCCTTGACAATTCAAAGGGTGGCTTGAAAGCTTCCCCCTAATGAAGTTGTCGACTGCCTTTACGGAACAGGCTTGCGTAGAGGAATAATTACGCCCCAAAGACTTTTATTTCAAAAGGAGAGAGAGTGGAGGGTTTTTTTTAGCAATGAGTCACAAATTTCTAAAGAAAACTTTTAAGACAGACAAAGGCTTACCATATTAAAACACTTTGGTATTAAGATGTCTGGCTGGAACGATATTCTACAAACGCTAAATAAACGCTCGAGGAATATTCATGGCGTGATTTCTCTGCATCAAAAGTAAATCAGAACAAATCACTAGTATTAATTTCCTTTTACTTTGACGACTTTTGGCAACTACAATTATTCATTGTACTGTTCACTATTTCAGTTCATCATGAAGTTTGCATACAATTATCTGGAAATAATTGTAAACTAGGGGGTTTTATTTAATTTATATGACAAAGTTACTTGTGCTTCAAAATATAATATAATAATTTTATTTATAAAAACCTATCACTTTAAGGGAATCTGTGCACGAATAAAAGGACATACATTAATTAAAGGAGAGGATTTTTAAATATCAAAGGGTTAATAACTTTTTCACCTTCCTTCGTCTCTCGATGCAGTTCCGGACTTCCTCCTATTGTTTCACTATCTATCTTTCGACTTCCCTCACGTTGAATTGTAAACTTTCCCTCTGACGGCGGAAAGTGCGATGGACTTGGTACTGCCGATGATTGAGGAAACCCCAGTTTTTCCTCCTTGTTCACACTTCTTTCTCACTAAAGAGCAACAATTCTCACCTCTCTTTCAACTATTGTTGCACTCTCCAGCTTCCTCTTACCTTTCAACGCCAGTTCCACTCTCCAGCTTTCTCCTCCCTTCCTCGTCCTGACGTCTACGTCCTCTGCTGCCTCCTCGCCTTTTCAGCGTCTTGAACAACTCTGCCTAATTTTCGTCTTCTCGCCTCCCAGCTAAACTCCAGACGAGGGGAATGGAGCAGGGGATATGTGTATATAGCCTGTAACAAATAAGAATTTTCTCTGAATATCTTTGGAACGTCTTGCATCTTAAATTGTGTATATAGCCTGTAACAAATAAGAATTTTCTCTGAATATCTTTGGAACGTCTTGCATCTTAAATTGTCAGAGATTAACATGTGTATATAGCCTGTAACAAATAAGAATTTTCTCTGAATATGTTTTGGAACGTCTTGCATGGTAATTTGTCAGAGATTACAGGTGTATACAGCATGTAACAAATAAAGAATTTTCTCTGAATATCTTTGGAACGTCTTGCATCTTAAATTGTCAGAGATTAACATGTGCATATAGCTTGTAACATGTAAGAATTTTCTCTGAATAATTTTGGAACGTCTTGCATCTTAAATTGTCAGAGATTAACATGTGTATATAGCCTGTAACAAATAAGAATTTTCTCTGAATATCTTTGGAACGTCTTGCATCTTAAATTGTCAGAGATTAACATGTGTATATAGCCTGTAACAAATAAGAATTTTCTCTGAATATCTTTGGAACGTCTTGCATCTTAAATTGTCAGAGATTAACATGTGTATATAGCCTGTAACAAATAAGAATTTTCTCTGAATATGTTTTGGAACGTCTTGCATCTTAAATTGTCAGAGATTAACATGTGTATATAGCCTGTAACAAATAAGAATTTTCTCTGAATATGTTTTGGAACGTCTTGCATCTTAAATTGTGTATATAGCCTGTAACAAATAAGAATTTTCTCTGAATATCTTTGGAACGTCTTGCATCTTAAATTGTCAGAGATTAACATGTGTATATAGCCTGTAACAAATAAGAATTTTCTCTGAATATCTTTGGAACGTCTTGCATCTTAAATTGTCAGAGATTAACATGTGTATATAGCCTGTAACAAACAAGAATTTTCTCTGAATATCTTTGGAACGTCTTGCATGTTAAATTGTCAGAGATTAACAAGTGTATATAGCCTGTAACAAATACCAATTTTCTCTGAATATGTTTTGGAACATCTTGCATCTTAAATTGTGTATATAGCCTGTAACAAATAAGAATTTTCTCTGAATATCTTTGGAACGTCTTGCATCTTAAATTGTCAGAGATTAACATGTGTATATAGCCTGTAACAAATAAGAATTTTCTCTGAATATGTTTTGGAACGTCTTGCATCTTAAATTGTGTATATAGCCTGTAACAAATAAGAATTTTCTCTGAATATCTTTGGAACGTCTTGCATCCTAAATTGTCAGAGGTTAACATCTGTATATAGCCTGTAACAAATAAGAATTTTCTCTGAATATGTTTTGGAACTTCTTGCATCTTAAATTGTCAGAGATTAACATGTGTATATAGTCTGTTTTGTTTAATAAAGGACTCATCTTATGCCAAGAAAGAACTGAAGATGTTCTGAAGTTAGGGGACAGAACGTTTTCAAATTGAAAAATTCCATTTATGAGTTTTGGCCTAAGTTCATTTGTATTTCAGTTGTAATATTAAGTCTGATTAATTTATTTTCGTTTGACGATTAATGTTAGCTCGTCAAATACAGACAGGGAAATATTATAGCTATTATTTTTAGCCGATACTTGGTTTTCTATGGGAAGTTTCTTCTCATCGATTTGTATGTATTGAGGCAGTTCGTAGGTGACAATAAAGTCTTGGCAATTACGCCGTTTAGAATGGTTAGTTAGCAGGAGGTCGGAGACGCACGCGCTGCTGCTGGGCGCCGCATTGTTGAAGCGCACTGAACGACGACGACGACAATGCGATGCGATGCGACAAAGAATGCGTTCCGTTTGACCTGGCCGCTCTCGTTCACCTACGGTTGGTTCCCGTCCACTGCATTATTTACCCGTCGCTTGCTGTGCAGCATGCAGTCTGTAACATTCATGGGACCCACGAAGCTGCACCGCACTCACGCAATCAATAACAGATCTAAGGGTCAGACTACGAGTAATCAAGAAAATGTACCCTTTCAAATTTAAATAAGTGTCCACTTCAAAAAAATACTCACCTATATCATCTTAAATTCTGTTAATGAGTAGAAGCATTAAATTAGAATTTCAAACTGTGATAGGAAAATTAAAAAATAATTAGTTCGTCACATAACGTACTTATATTTTATCAGCTAAATTTAATTAAAGCCAGAAAAGATCTTTTAGGTTATGCGTTTTTTTATTATACCTTGCTCCAATATCCATTTCTTTTCACTTAAAACGCATGCTTCATAGGCTACATGAGGGTGATCCTGAAACAGGCAACTCCCCTTTAATAGCACAGGAAGGGAATTGAAAAGGGCGGGGGCAAGGTAGCCTAGCAAGGGTTGACTACGACACCCGGGCTGTGGTTTAAGGATCCTACTCCGTGTTTCACCTAAAGAGATGCTGGGAAAACCCCTAGAAAACCTGCATCAGGTAGGTCGCGAATTGTCTACCATTCTCACGCCCTTCCCTAGGAATGACGGGAGACGAGTTTGCTGCTGTGGGGTCGCAGCATTCCCTTCTCCGTGCATCTACAAGTATTTAAGAGGCAGTTGGTCGACTGATCCAATGGGCGTACAACTCTTTCCTTATGCCCAAGGTCTTCGAGCCAAGTACAAAAACCACCTCAAAAAAGGTGAAGGTGTCTCGGCATGTGAGAACTACCTTCCGCATCCCCCCCTTTTCAATTCCCTTCCTATGCTATTAAAGGGGAGTTGACTGTTTCAGGATCACCCTCATGTAGCCTGTTACCGAAAAAAAAGGAAGTTTCCAAAAAATAACTAAGTTGTTAATGAGTGTCGTGATTCTACTTATTAAATGTTCTGCAGATTGTATAATTACTGGCACGAGTCCATGTTATAAACTTTTATCCATATATATATATTGTAACATGAAAAGTTACACGCAACAATGCGGCCCAGGCTTGCGAGTTGCAATTGTCGCAACTCGGGGCCAACAATGGAGTCTGGCGAGACTCGAGTCAGTCGTCATGGGGTAGTGAAAGGAGAAGGATGTGTCGGCAGTTGAAAGACCACGCCCTGTAGTGATAGATAATTTTTCTCATACTCTGAAATGGATTAAAGCTATTAAAATCCACTTTTTTGGTATTTTTATTAAAAAATACCTGGCGCCCAAAAAAAGGATTTAAATCCTCGAATACGGTGGAACGCCGGATCTTCTACAATATATTTTCTTTTTCTTTTAACTAATTGATGTAAGTAATATAAAGATTAGCAGAGATACTAATAATGTTCCAAAAAGAGTAAAATTTCAATTCTTCAGTCGTTGATGTAAACGATGTAAGAGGTTTATTAAGAAAAAGAATTGTGGTTAGCTTAAAAATGTAGAACTATGTAAATTTGATATATGTATAAAAGTTGGATATACATATGGAAATTAGTAATACAAACTCTCCTTACTTTCTTATCTCTAATGAAAATAGAATGAGTAATGGGAAAAAAAATTAATTACTGCAGTTAACCTTTTTCCTTTAAAGTAAGCATGAAATAAAATCTCTCCATAATTTACAGTGAAACACAATCCTTCCTTCCTTCCTTCCTCCACTGTAATGTTTAACTTGAAAAGAAAATTTTACCCAACTAATATTTTTTTTTCCAATACCTCCTCCTCCTCCTCCTCCTTTGGCTGAGATAAGAACTTGTTGCTTGATCTCATGCCTAATTAACACTTCTTCTTTTCCTTTTTGGGCTGAAAGGAGAATTACCTTCCGGCTCGCTCGCTCGTGCGCGATACCATCATTATCATCATCATCCAGTGTCCATTTCAGAGACTCGCAGAATTTCTTTTCCTTTTCCAGTAAAGCAATCCAGCCACCCACGGATTTTTTTTTAGCTTCTGACTGACAGCAAACTCCGCCACGCAGAAATTCTGAGCTTTTGTTCCGTGGCAGAAAAGGCGTGAAAACACGGCTCGCGGTTCTTTTGTCCCCTTTTAGTCCGGGAATTCCCTGCAGGCGTTGATTGTGACGTCACTGCTGGTCGTATGCTCTTAATCGAGTTGTGTGCTGGAAGTTTCAAGGGGAGGGGGAGGGGAAGGGAGGGGGAGAAGGGGGGGGCGAAATTGCTCGCCGATTAAAAAATTCCGCCGGCGAAGCCAGATTACTCTAAACTAATCAAAAGTCTGTGCTAGATTCTCGATTTAGTCCCGACTTTTGTCCTGTGGGCAACGCCAAATTATTGCGGGAGAAGCTGGTCTTAATTACCAGAGCACATGAAGGATTATGGTGGCTCCTGAAGAGTTAATTAAACAGTTTTGAAACTCGTCACAAGATCACGATTGGGAAACAGATCCCTTAAAAGTTATCAATCAACTCCTCGATTAAACATTTTTAATGAAGAAATAATCATATACTTGTATGTAATTTGATGCGTGTGTGTTCCACACACACACACACAAACTTGACCGCGTGCAGAAATTTCCGACCAAATTTTACACACAAATTCCTACCAACCTGTAACAAACACTGTCAGTGTAAGACAGGATCCACCATCCCATGGAAAAATCTGCCGATGGTTGAATCTAATAAATTTTCTACGGGGTTCATTAAAAGATTTTTTTTATGTGTATAATTTCAACACATACTTTAGAATAGTTCAATCCTACCTACATAAAAGAACATACTCCGTTAAAAGTGGGAATAGCACATCAACGACTTCACTGATTCTCTCTGGTGTCCCCCAAGGTAGTATTATAGGTCCTTACCTATATTTAAATTTTTTCCTCGGACTTTCCAGTGTCAGACGACGTAAAGGTAGACGATGTTGCTATACCTTATTTGGTGAAAATATACCATATGTCAGATAAAGTTTTCTTTTAATTAAAAAAATATATAAATAAATAAATAATAATAATTTCAACCCTTTATGGCGTGAGATAGACCAACCTGTAACGGGGGGAGGGGGGGGAAATGTATTTTAAAATACATTCCGAAAAGAAACGAGACTGAAGTTGAATCGGGGGTGGAGGGGAGGAGGGAGTGAGGGGGAGTTTTTACAGAATTCGCTGAAATTTAGTTCTGACATTCAACATGTCGGATAAGTAGTAGTTCAGCTTCCAGGAAAGGCGTGGAAGGGTTCTGAAAAATTTCTCGTCAGTCTTAACGCGTGGAACAGTTAATAACTGAACTGTATGAACATTTCTATTCTTATCCAGGACCAGATTATGTTTAATAAAACACCCGTAGGGAAGAAGAAAGAGGGGGGAGGGAATTATTAGCTTCTAATGAAGCGTTTCATGCCTTGTTGAGTTTAATGGAGCCACTGTCAAAAATATTTCAATTCTCTTCAGAAAGAAAATTTTTTTTACTAGCACTGGTAGTATATATATATATTACTTTATGAACTCCTGTAAGGAGATATAACGCTCTCTTACAGTAGAGGGATTATTTTATACTCTTCAACGTCACCACGAGTATTTTTTTTAAAACTCACAAGGTTTATACCGTATTATTTTTTTTTTGCTTTTATTTTTAAAGTACCGAGAATATTAAATGTAAATGTATTTACCACATCATAGTTTTATGACTTTTAAAATTTACAATAAATAAAAATACGGCCAATAAGTCAGCATACAAATTTATGACTATTTTATTTTTTTATTTTTCAAAATGACGTTTCGTGTTCCTTTTTTGAGACTTCCTCAGGCTGGAGAAGGTCCGCGACACTATTAAATTCTTCACATGCACAATCAATAATCTTTTCGGCTGAGGGAGGCGAGGGGGTAAATATGATGAATTGCTAAATTTCACGCCTGAGGAAGTCTCAAAATGAATACGAAACGTCGTTTTTAAACAAATAGTGATAAGTTTATAATGCTGACTTTTCCCTGCATCACCTTTAGGGTAAGATCCTTACACTATCGCCTTAGGGGCCCTAGTTAACCCTTGCTGGGTTATCTTCCACATCATCCCACCCCTCCTTTTCAAGTCCCTTCCTATGCTATTAAAGGAGGGGAGTTGTCTGCTTCAGGATCACCCTCAAAAAAAGTATGCATTGCCTTTTATTTATATAGATATCCATATTGATTCTAAAATTACCAAACTAATATTATTTACAGAAAGACAACTATTACTTTACAGTCAATCTCACAGTTTCGTTTATTTTTTTTTTATCAAGAACAATCTTTTAGGAATTTTAAGTTCATTGTAGGACAAAAATTTTATGAGGACCGCTTGAGTGGTTTTATGAATTGAAACTACGATTAACATTTTCTGTCAGTTTTTCTTGTATCTGAGTAACGTGAACGACATTCACGACGAACTCTGAAAAGAAAAGAATAATAGTAGACAAACAGAATTCCATAGTCTACTTATTATTTTGCAATTACGTAATAAAGTGATAACAAAAGGCAGATTATGAATTTGATTTAATGATCACAACATGCAGAATATTTCTGTTATAATATAATAATTTATAATACTGAATTACGGAGAGTTAATTTTCGCATTACTTCATTTAATAAGAAAATAAATCCTTGTTACAGCAAACTTTGAACGAATCCCCTTAAAAGATTCCATCAAATTCCCACAGACTATTTTAGTGGACCATTTGCATGCGTGGCTTGAAAATCAAAAGTTCTCACTCATATTGCAAAAGTTACGTCGTCACTGATGGTAACAAACTGTTTTCGCTCGCATGAAAAAAAAAAGGAGAAGGAGGGAGGGAGAGAGAGAGAGAAAGAGAAAGAATACAAACGACCTCTAAAGCTTCGCCGTAGGAGAATATAAAATGGTACGTTTAATCCGTCGTATAAGTCTGTCTCAATGACATATATATATAACCAACCTCCGAGGAGGTACGGGTCGGGCTTTAAGAATTCTTCAACTGTTGCTCCTGAGAATGCGAAAACTTGAATGTTCCATTACGCCCGGGGTGCAAAAGTAGAGTAGAATACCGAATTATGTTCCAATGGTTTTACGTTTACTAGTGAATTATTTTTCCCTTAAGGGAATAAGTCTTTACTGGTCTTGTAGAGAACAAAATTTAATACAGTGTTAATTTACGATAGTGCGTCATGTTGCTGTGAGAAAAAAAAAATTATCCCAAATTGACCAATAGGATATGAATTTGTAGATGTTGACTTTTAATTATTAAAAATATTAATACGTCAACCATGTACAAACTCCAAATTTTGAATGGGCCATTGAATTTTAAAGCTCTCAGTCTTTGCTTCTTCCTAAAATTAATTTATTAACTGTTGGCTATCGCCATTGTAGGACTTTGGCTTATCGAGATCGCTGAGATCCCTAATAACTTTATTTATAATAGGCGAATGAGTGAAGTTTCAAAAACACCCTAAATCGCGAAATAGACGGTTTTCACTTGAAGTCAGACAAACAACAACAACAGAAAAAGAAAAAAAGAAGTTTATTGAACCTCAACTGGGATTAATATTTTGAAGACAACGAAACGGCAATAGGAATTTGTAACTATTCGTTCCCTAATAACTTTATTTATAATAGGCGAATGAGTGAAGTTTTCAAAAACACCCTAAATCGCGAAATAGACGGTTTTCACTTGAAGTCAGACGAACAAACAACAACAACAGAAAAGAAAAAAGAAGTTTATTGAACCTTATATTTAAATAATTTGAAGACAACCAACGAAACGGCAAACCAACTGTAAATATTAATAATTAAATCATGAGCACGGAATTTGTGACCATAATGACGACTAAAAAAATTTTTTTCTCAAATTAATATTAATATTTTAATAATATTATTATTTTTTATAAAAAAAATAATTTTTAATTATTAGGCAAATTTTCCAGAGTGAATAAACAGATATGTAACGTTCATGTATTGCAGTTATTGATAATTCCACAAGTAAAACGTTTGTATTTTTCGCCCCCCAAAAAAAAGGAACTTAATTTTACACTTTAAGAAGATGAACACACCTACCTACCTACCAAAGAGTTTGAAGAATGAAAGCTAAGAAAGGAAGGAACATTGGGACGAACATTGAGAGGTAAAATATATCTGTTGCGCTGGTCGAGATAAGATGTCTGCCAACTGGCAAAAGTTCCACGTCGTAGTAATAATATTGGCTTAGAGAAGCACACGCTGGGACCATAAAAAACTTAATTACTATAAATCGAGCTGTAAGAATCCAAGTGCATCTCTCTCTTTATGGCCCTAAAAAGCACGCTCAGAACTGCCCGGATTAGAATTTAGAAATTCCTTGAGTTGTAACTGTTAAGAACTGCATAAAGAGAGGGGTTTTTTTTAAAAAAAATCATCATAAAATGAATTGAAAAAGTTTATGCCCACACCATCACGTAGCATAAAAATTTTTTGTTGATGCTGAGAATTCAGAATATTTGTTTTACGATTGTAAACGCTAAGGTAAATGAAGATTATATTACGAGGCGAGTTTGGATTTTTCATGCCTATTTTATTTTGTTACATTATAATCTCTTCTAAGAAGAGAAAAAAAATTAGAATTATAAGAAATGAATAATACATTTCATTGTAAATATAAAAGGTACTAATAACAAGTAAATCATTACCTTTACTTTACAGATTTGGATATAACGACGATAAAGTCTAAGCCAAACCTACAAAGACGAAACAATTAACATTTTTTAACAATCAACTAATTGGAACACTAATTGAAAGATTATCCTCTTTAAAGATCTGTGAACTTGCAGCAGCAGCAGGAACCTTGATTTAAAATACTAGAAGGACGATTAAGAAAATCCTGTACCACAGAGTAAAACAGCAGCGCCATTTTAAAGAATAGTTTTACTCTGCTTCACCACGAAGCTTTTGTAGTTACTATTTTTTAACCTCTGGGCGGAAGGAAGGAAGGAAGGCTGTTGTATAAAATTATCCCCCCGGGGGTGTGTATTGTGAATACTTTTCTGGTGTAGAGAGAGAGAACAAGGGCGATGCTTGTCCGACCTTAGAGCTGAAGAGCAGAAAAAACTGAATAGAAATTTTAAGATATGCGATGTGCTATTTTACAAGGTTGGCAGCAGCAGTTAATTCAACACTTTTTGCAGGAACCTTGATTTAAATACTAGAAGGACGATTAAGAAAATCCTGTACCACAGAGTAAAACAGCAGCAGCAGCGCCATTTAAAATAATAGTTTAACTCTGCTTCACCACGAAGCTTTTGTAGTTACCATTTTTAACCTCTGGGCGGAAGGAAGGAAGGCTGTTGTATAAAATTATCCCCGGGGGTATTGTGAATACTTTTCTGGTGTAGAGAGAACAAGGGCGATGCTTGTCCGACCTTAGAGCTGAACCTCTGATTTCTGGTCGCGTATTCATGAAACTCGCCATTTGTTTGAAACAAATTAGTGTTTCGCTTTACAAGCTTTAATATTTCATAAATACATATACTGGCTTGGTAAAGTAAGTATTTGCAAACTTTTGAAGAAAGGTTTTTGCAGCAACTCCGTGATCTAGAATTCGCGCTTGAAAGTATTATTCTTTCTAATTGCACGCGCTTTTGCAACTTAAATATTTTTCATTACTCCTGGAGCAGTTAGAAGACGCCATAGGCTCATAATTGAATGCAAAATACGCAAAGTAAACCATTTTGACGTACTTTTTTTGTCAACGTGTTGCATTATTAGTTGTTCTCAGAGAATAACAAGCTGAACTTTAGTTTTCCGGCAAGCAGATCTTCCTCCTCCATGGTTGGTCATTCCACTTTAATTTATCGTCAATCCGAAGGCCGAGGAGGAAAGGCTCAAGCATTAGCTGGCTGAGAACTTGTCTACGGGTCTGTCTATTCCTAGCATCAGCAATAAACTAAAACTGAAATACAATAAACTATTTTTTTTTTGCTTTCATAAAAGGTGTGTAATTATTCCTTATTGCTTCGCGATTTATTTTGTTGCTAGAGAAATTTAGTTTTCCTTTAAGTGGTTTACCCCAAAGTTCTCCTCATCGCCCCGCTTTTCCGACCGTTGCTCACAAGTCTTTGGTAACAAGATAGACTTTCCCAGTGCTCGTGCACCCTCCAAAGTTTGAGTCTACTCTGACTCCCTCAGATTTGCATTTGACATGTTAATAGGAAACGATCGAACTACCATGAACTGGCGCAATTACGTATGCGCATCAATTTTCCGGCAAGTTTCGCTGTTCCGTTGGTGGTGGTGGTAACACTGACTTCCCGTCACAGCAACAATTACCAAAGAATTGCATAAATCGCATATTCAGGGCGCAATGAATAATCGTCGTTGTTAATACTGGTTGACAATCGACCCCAACCCCCCATAACATTACCTCTATATTCTATAATAATTCTATATCAATGAGATTCATAATTGTTCACACTGATAATTAGTATAAAACAGGTGTCCTTGGTATTACAAGGGAAAATTATTAAAAAAAATTTTAGCCTTCAATACCCTGGAATATATTATTTCCTTTATTAGGATAGAATTAACATGAAGCAGAGTAAAACTATTCTTTTAAATGGCGCTGCTGTGCTGTTTTACTCTGTGGTACAGGATTTTCTTAATCGTCCCTCTTCTAGTATTTAAAATCAAGGTTCCTCTTGCTGCTGCAAAGAGTGTTGAATGAGCTGCTGCTGCTGCCAACCTTGTAAAATAGCACATCGCATATCTTAAAATTTCTATTCAGTTTTTTCTGCTCTTCAGCTCTAAGGTCGGACAAGCATCGCCCTTGTTCTCCCTCTCTACACCAGAAAAGTATTCACAATACACACCCCCGGGGATTATTTTATACAACAGCCTTCCTTCCGCCCGCCCAGAGGTTAAAAATAGTTCCTACAAAAGCTTCGTGGTGAAGCAGAGTAAAACTATTCTTTTAAATGGCTGCTGCTGCTGCTGCTGTTTTACTCTGTGGTACAGGATTTTCTTAATCGTCCTTCTAGTATTTAAAATCAAGGTTCCTGCTGCTGCAAGTGTTGAATGAGCTGCTGCCAACCTTGTAAAATAGCACACCACATATCTTTAAAATTTCTATTCACTTTTTTCTCCTCTTTTGTTTGTTTGTTTCATGTATTGCTGCTGCTGGAGCAAGGACAGTTTCCTCGTCCATGTAGTTAAAACTCCATTGCGTGTTCCTCAGTGTGCGCTTGTTTGTTTTTCCCAGTGTGTGTGTGACATCGTGTGTGTCCGTGTTGTGTTTATATTGACTTTTGTCTATATACATTTTCTTTTATTAATTTATTTTAAGATTATTTGTCTTTAATTATGTACTTTACTTTGTTCATTTTTAATTTTTAATGTATGACGTATCCCCTATTTCCTCAATCGAGGATTAATGGAAACAACAATAAATCTAAATCATCACTACAGGTGGCAATATAATAAAATTGGAACATATTTAGTAAATTAAGTACAAAGATAAAGTAAAGAAAAAGAAAAATTAAAATTACAATTATAAAATAATTCCCTTCCTTTTTCTTACAAAATAAGTTCCTAACTTTTCACGGTTTGTAACTTATTTTTGAAAATATTTATATTGTTAGGGAAAAATCTCCAGTACAGTAGCCTTGCATTCCAGTCCCCCTTATCGCTCCTCTGTTAACATCCGTTTTCTTGTCCCTTTCGTTTATTTTGTAATTATGGTCATTTTTAGAGAAGAAGAAATTTGGGTATAGTCAGCCGCTCCCTTATTTCTGACCAGGCTTTGTACAGTCTAGTCCTTTTCCTCCTATCACCTAGTGGTTCCCCCATTTAGTTTCGCTCCCACACACACAAAACCCGACCCCAGCCCGTTTCTGAATTTTATCCAGAGCATTGATGTGTTCCGCTCTGCCCCTCGTATTCTATCATAGGTCTAACTAGAGAAGTGTCTTGTACTTTTCTTTAATGTCCTGTTCATCCCCTTCCGCGCTACTAAGTTTAACTGTGTTCGCCCCCAAGTTTAATTTCTTATTAAAAGTTGATATTTACACCTTTCTACAAGCGGCAACTTTTTCCTTTTCCTATTTTATATTCCCCTCCTCCTCCCCCCGCCTCAGGGGTATGTCCATTTTCTTTTTAGTAAAAATAATTGTTTTACTCTTAGATGGATTTATTTTCATCTTATTAATTTCTGTCCATTGAAAATTTTTTTTTATCTAAATCTGCTTGAAGAGCGATTTCATCAGCTATACTCTCTATAGTTTTGTAAATCATGCAGTCATCCGCGAAAAATTTCCCGTTGACAGGTCATTCACAAAAGCCAAGAACATTATTGGGCCCGATTACACTTCCCTGTGGTACACCAGATGTAATTTCTATAGGATCGGATAGTTCTTCATTTACCCGATTATTCAAAAAATTTCCTAATCCATTCAATTAAACGATTATCTATTCCCGATTCCTTAAGTTTACATACTGAAAGGAAAACATACTTAAACGAGAAGAAAAGGATGAAAATAAAATTAATGGTTTAATGTGTGATAAAGGATAATGGAAACCCCCTTGAAGTCGTTCTTCTCCCAAGCCCAATCTCCGTCGTTCTTTCCCGCTGAGAGGATTTCACCGCACCACGGCCGAAGGTTAATTTGTATCAATATCCAGCTGCATTGTGTGCGAAACTCCCGCGCCGTTGTTTGGGCGTCACAATGCATTGGCCAGTCTCTTTCAGTGCACAGCCTTCCCGTTTGTTTTGTGCCTCTTGTGGCGCTCGTGGAACAACACGTCAAGGGAAAATTAAAACTTCAAACAATTTAAATGATGAGAATACTCCTCTCCTCTTTCCCCCCCACCTTTCCAACCTCAGGCTGCTGGAAAAAAAAATAATCAACTCAGCTCCGGCTTGCTTTGCTGAATCACAAACTCGTTCAAGTGTTTAGAATTTATAACCAAAAAAAAAAATTATTCACCCCTCCAGCGCTACATTACGTGCCAGAGGCTATGAACTGAGAACATGTTTGCTCAGTAATTTAGGAAATTTCTCTCTGTTTCGTGAAACCAGAACCGATACTCTGAAAGTAGATCGCCTTGTGTTGTTTATTCACAGCCTTTATCCAAATAGCTGGGTGAATACCACTTAAAGCATCCCTCAAACTCCTGAATATATCTTAGCCGTTGCTGCCCCTCAAAAAAGAATTCAGCAATAAAATAATAAATAAACCATATAATGAAAAGTTTAATTAAACTCTCGTTCTCTAGTTGTATAAGTTCATATATATATAAGTTCATGTATATATTGTGATGAAAAAACGCGGATTTTTGTGATATTGTGGCGTTATGAGACGCAGTTCGGAAACTCCCTCGGGGCGTGTGTAAAAAAACGATGGTGATCCCCCGCGGGAAACTCCCGCCGAGCGTGTGAAAAAATGAGGGCGGGGAACCCCGAAATTTTATGAAATAAACTGGCGGGGAACCCCGGAATTTTGTAAAAGACCCCTAAGGCAGGGAACCCCGGAGTTTTATGAAATAGACCTATGGCGGGGAATTCCCGTCGGAGAATTTAAAAGGGGAGCCGATGGGTGGCTCGGGGATCAGAAGTCAGACGAGTTGAGGAGAGGACGGACGAGATCAGATGGAAGAAGATGCTGTGAGAGGTGGTCAGAGGACGGACAAAGGATCTGTCAGAGGGCAGATGAGTTGCCAGCAGATGGAATGAGAGTTGAGACGAGATCAGAGGCTGTGAGAGGTGGGGCAGAGACGTCAGATGTTTCGAGGAAGCAGATGAGTTGCGGATATGGTTCATGCTACCTTCATTGAAAAAAAAAATCCTGCAAGACGCCAGAGAGAGAGAGAGACGCGCGGAAACATTCGTGAAGTTGGATGTTTGTAGCAGGCCCCTGTAGTAATTGTGGGTAAGTTATTAAAAAGCTGTGAAACTTGCTCATTGTTCTGGTTGGATAATATTTAATGATTTTTTTTTCTATATTCAGTAACTGCATGCATACTCCATCCATCTCTCGAGAGACCCAAAATCCCCTGAGATTAAGCCCATGTAATCATTTTTAATTAATAAATGAAAAATTTTCAAATTGATTATAATTTTTGAATTGATTAATTAATGTTTTATACCCTGAAAAAAATATCACAATTATATATATATATATATATATATATATATGGTAACATGAAAAGTTACGATGAACAATGCAGGCCAGCTTGCGAGTTGCAATTGTTGAGGAACTGACGCAACCCGGGCCAACAATGTGGTCTGGCGAGACGTCATGGGGTGATGGGAGCAGCAGGTTGTGTCGGCGGGACGACGAGAGAGAGAGAGAGAGAGAGAGAGAGAGGAATGACCACGCCATCCATGCAGATATCATTTTTTATTTGTTTGTTTCACGTATGGCGCTGCTGGAGCAAGGACAGTTTCCTCCTGGTCCAAGTAGTGGTTCAAAACTCCTCCATTGCGTGTTCCTCAGTGTGTGTGTGCGCTTCTTTGTGTTTTCCAGTGTGTGTGTGTGACATCGTGTGTGTCCCTGTGTTTTGTTTATATTGACTTTTGTCTATATACATTTTCTTTTATTAATTTATTTTAAGATTATTTGTCTTTAATTATGTACCTTATTTTGTTCATTTTTAATGTGTGACGTATCCATCCTATTTCGTCAATCGAGATTAATGGAAACAACAATAAATCTAAGCTTTTAATTAGATGAGTGACGTTACTGAAACCCCCGTAAGTGTCAAACGTTGGAGACTGAGAAATATTTGGAAGAACAGAACAGAAAAATTCTGGAAATTTTTGGCATGAAATAACAGACGAGAAAATTATATATCTTCAAAAGAAGAGAAACGAAAGAACGGATTACTAACGAGGAAACGTTCCTGAATAACTTGTGTAAAAATATTCTTGTTTCGCAGAACGCAATTAAAGAGGAATTTGAGAGGAGGAACGGTCTGAGGAAAATTGTGGCATCTGAAAGATCTTTTCCTGCATTTCTTTTGACAATTACAGTTTTAAGATTATTTGTCTTTAATTATGTACCTTATTTTGTTCATTTTTAATGTATGACGTATCCATCCTATTTCCTCAATCGAGGATTAATGGAAACAACAATAAATCTAAAATCTATTCTTAAAGGAAATATGACATGGTGACCACCACATCATCTTTTTTTTTCTTCTTTTTTTGGAATGTAATATTTTCCCTTGTTAGTGGATGATGATGATGATGATGTCCCGCCGCAGTGCTGAAACTCCGTTGCTATTTGTATTCAATTTTATCAAATAAACCTCGAAAAAAAAAATCGAATTTATATAATAAATTATCAAACTTTGTTTCATTTTTGAAATTTAAATGAAGAAAAAAACAGTTCGGTTTTTTTTGTGACAGTTTAATTTAACATTATGACCTGGTGGGGCTCATAATTGAATAAAAATGTAAATAATTTATAACTATTTTAATTGTGTGTATTAATTTATTTACCAGACATTATTGATGTTGGGTTTAACATTAAAATGAAATTAAATAATTAATTTCTACAAAATTAAAATTCCAACTGATTTTTTTAAATACAGATGGCTGGGGAAAAATATCGTAAACTTAATAATAATTATTTATTTATTTCTGTAATAAATTAACACAGCAATTTACGACGTCTTACAGTCACATTAATTATTTAATTTAGAAAGTAGCAAAAGACTTTATTCCATTTAGGATAAATATTCACAGCCAGTTAAATTTGAAGATTGACAAGAGTAAGTAAACAAAAAAATACAAAGAGATTACATACCTTAAGTAATATCTTTGTATCAAAGCATTTAGCATGTTCAAGTTGTTTATTTTTTTGTTAGAAGTTGTTTGTCTATTTTTACTTTACGCAATCAATTCAATTTTGAAAGTTCACTACAGGAATAGAAGTTGAAGAAGGCAAGAATATGTACCAAAACGTCATTTGCTTTCTAAATTAAATAAATAGTTTGTAAAATCATCGTAAATTTGCTTTGTTAATAAATATATTAATATAATTTATGTAAATATTTGTTTTGTGAATGCTGAAAATCCTTTTAACTACGATCAATATGGCATTAATTCCTCAGTGTGTGTGTGTGTGCTTGTTTGTGTTTCCCAGTGTGTGTGGTGTGTCCGTGTGTTGTGTTTATATTGACTTTTCTCTATATACATTTTCTTTTATTAATTTATTTTAAGTTTATTTGTCTTTAATTAAGTACCTTATTTTGTTCATTTTTAATGTATGACGTATTCCATCCTATTTCCTCAATCGAGGATTAATGGAAACAACAATAAATCTAAAATCTATTCTTAAAGGAAATATGACATGTTGACCACTACATCTATTATTTTTTTTCTTTTTGGAATGTAATATTTTCCCTTGTTAGTGGATGATGATGATGATTTCCCCCCGCCGCCGCAGTGTGGCTGACACATTACGAAGCTGTGGTTTTAGCTTTGCCTTTGAACGGCTCAGCACAGCAAACATGCGGGACTCGTATCGACATATGCCGCTCCTCTTACACGCGCGACTATCTTAATATCGTGTTTCACTTTCCAGTTCCAGCGATTACTGTACTGTACTGTACCTCGTTCACGGCCGCGAAATACGATCACATCCGAAATCGTTTACTCATAGAGCGGAGTTTTAATTCGCGTAACACAAAACTCAAGGACGGTATCAGGGTTGATTTGAAAATAATCAATGCGGCAACAACCAATTATCATTATCAAAATGGAGGGGGGAAGGAGGGGGAGGAGGGGGAAGAGGGGAGGGAAGGAGGGAAGGGGGAGGAGATTCTCGTACCTACAACATCGTATTCCAAACTACTCTAATATTTTAATTGATAATATTCATTCAAATACCGTAAATCAATTTAAAAATCCCTAAAATCAATTTTGCGGTTATTCAAAAATAATAATAATAATATTCATTTATTCACGCTTTTTCGGGTTTTATTACTCTGAAAACCCCTGTTCATTAACCGCAGAAAAAACACCGACCTAGATATTTCTCATTTATTTTAAACAAATTGGGGCTTTTTTTTATCCTCCTCCTACGTCAATTTAAGAAATGCACACGGGGAACCCGTATATGTCACTCCGTGACGAGACCAGAAACACGGTAATAGAGAAAAAAAACTATTTTTCAAAGGCCGCGAAATGAACGTCTTTTGTGTTTATCAGAAATGGAAACTTGTATCAAAATAGAAAAATAAAGGCAAAAATATGAAAAATGATAAGGAGAAAGAAACGAAAAAAAATAAAATTCATATCAAAAAAAAGAAAAATCTTTACAATATATTTTGTGCCTAAAATAAAGATTTGTAACACATTTTGTAATTATTAAATAACTTTGATCATAATTCCACTTTTTTTTTGGGGGGGGGGGTTAAGAGGCTTCATGAGGGTGAGAGATCCTAAAACAGGAAACTCCCCTTTAATAGCATAGGAAGTCAATTGAAAAGGAAGGGGGGGATGCGGAAGGTAGAGCAAGGTAGCCCAAACTCAATGACGGTATCAGGTTGATTTGAAAATAATCAATGCGGCAACACCAATTATCACTATCAAAGTGGTGGAGGGAGGGGGGGAAGGGTAGGGGGAAGGAGGGAGGGAAGGAGGGGGGAAGGAGAGATTCCCCTACCTAACAACATCGTATTCCACTGGCAGTGGCAAACTACTCTCACGTTTCAATTGATAATATTCATTCAAATACCGTAAATCAATTTAAAAATCCCTAAAATCAATTTTGCGGTTATTCAAAAATAATAATAATAATAATATTCATTTATTCACGCTTTTTCGGGTTTTATTACTCTGAAAACCCCTGTTCATTAACCGCAGAAGAAAAAAAACACCCCAACCTAGATATTTCTCATTTATTTTAAACAAATTGGGGCTTTTTTTTATCCTCCTCCTCCTACGTCAATTTAAGAAATGCACGCGGGGAACCCGCATATTGCCACGTACGGTGTCTGAAATTGTGAAACAATTTATTTTTTCACTCCGTGACCAGACCAGAAACACGGTAATAGGGGGAAAAAAAACTATTTTTCAAAGCCGCGAAATGAACGTCTTTTGTGTTTATTAGAATTTAAACCTGTATCAAAATAGAAAAATAAAGGCGAAAATATGAAAATGATAAGGAGTTAAAAAACAAAAAAAATAAAATTCATATAAAAAAGAAAAATCTTTACAATATAATTTTGTACCTAAAATAAAGATTTGTAACACATTTTGTAATTATTAAATAACTTTGATCATAATTCCACTTTGGGGGGGGGGGGATTAAGAGGCTACATGAGGGTGAGACATCCTAAAACAGGAAACTCCCCTTAAATAGCATAGGAAGTCAATTGAAAAGGAAGGGGGGGATGCGGAAGGTAGAGCAAGGTAGCCCAAACTCAATGACGGTATCAGGTTGATTTGAAAATAATCAATGCGTCAACACCAATTATCATTATCAAAATGGAGGGGGGAGGGGCGAGGGGGAAGGAGGGAGGAAAGGGGGGTGTGGAGATTCTCGTACCTATAACACATCGTATTCCACTGGCAGTGGCAAACTACTCTCACGTTTCAATTGATAATATTCATTCAAATACCGTAAATCAATTTAAAAATCCCTAAAATCAATTTTGCGGTTATTCAAAAATAATAATAATAATATTCATTTATTCACGCTTTTTCGGGTTTTATTACTCTGAAAACCCCTGTTCATTAACCGCAGAAAAAAAAACACCCCAACCTAGATATTTCTCATTTATTTTAAACAAATTGGGGCGTTTTTTATCCTCCTCCTACGTCAATTTAAGAAATGCACGCGGGGAACCCGCTTATGGCACGTACGGTGTCTGAAATTGTGAAACAATTTATTTGTCACTTACGAAATGGTAACCGAATAGTAAAAAAATATTGACCAGTGAAATTATTGATATACGTATGGAAATTTTTTTTTTCAATTTTATTTCATTGAAAACATTTTTGATCACCTCATTTTTCTCATTTAAAAACATATATATATATATATATTTTTAATTTGTAAAGTAACAATTTTATAGAAAGTTTCGTTACCAGTGTACAAGAAGAAGCAGCCCTGGTGAAGTACGCCGTTTAGACTGTGAAAGCACTGTACTGCACTATAGAATCCGATACTTGAAAGCAGTTGCACGTTCCCTTTAAACTCTATACGATGTCGTAACCACTGTAGTACGGCTCTGGAATAGACACAGACAGAACAGACAGTCAACAGCTCGAGTCCCATCATACACGTGGATAGTGCTCTACAGGTAAATTACTTGCAAACACCGTCGTGATATATATTTTATATAGACCTGTTTCCGTCACTACAAAGTTCCTTGCTGCTGACGTAACATTCGAACAGTAAGATTTTTTTAAAAATCATTCAGATAATTCATTTTTATAGCAATTTACAAAAAAAAATAAATTCAAAATAAATAAACTTGGCATGCTTTAGGTGCTTCTACTTAAAATAAAATAAAACATTTGACGTTGCTGCTGCAACATCCGTGGCCGAAAATAATTGAAAAAATGGCAAGGAAACAGCATAAAACTGTATATATATATAACCAATTTTTTAAAAAAAAATCAGTCATTTTATAGCAATTTTCAAAAAAAAATATTTAATAAATAATCTTGGCATGCTTTAGGTGCTTCTAATTAAAATAAAATAAAAAAACATTTTACGTTGCTGCTGCAACATCCACGGCTGAAAATAATTGAAACAATGGCAAGGAAACAGCATAAAATTATATATATATATATAACTGTTTCCATCACTATCGTAACAATCAGATTTACCAACCAATTTTTTTTTAAAAAAATTCATTCAGCTAGTTCCTTTTTATAGCAATTTTCAAAAAAAATAATTTCAAAATAAATAAACTTGGCATGTTTTAGGTTCTTCTAATTAAAATATAAAATAAAATAAACATGTGACGTAGCTGCTGCAACATCCGCAGCCGGAAATAATTGAAACAATGGCAAGGAAACAGCATAAAATTGTATATATATATATAACTGTTTCCATCACTATAAATTTCGTTGCTAATACTAGCCTTTATCGTAACATTCGAACAGTAAGATTTTCCAACCAATTTTCTAAAAATTCATTCAGCTAATTCATTTTTATAGCAATTTTCAAAAAAAAAATTTCAAAATAAATAAACTTGGCATGTTTTAGGGGGTTTCTAATTAAAATATAACCAAAAAAACATTTGACGTTGCTGCTGCAACATCCTCAGCCGAAAAGAATTAGAAACAAGGGCAAGGAAACAGCGTAAAAAAATTGTTTGTAACCCACAGTAAAATAATCATTTTAACGGATATTTGAACAGAAGATATTCTAGAATGTACAGATGAATCACATTATATATTGAATTTAAATTTTTGCATTTTTTACATTTAAAGAATTAACATTTTATTTTAAGCATTTGGTTCATCAGTATAGAATAATAATTACTTTCTACATCTAAAATTGTAACATCATTCGTCAATATAGAATAATAATTACTTTCTACATCTAAAATTGTAACATCATTCATCAATGTTGAATAATAATTACTTTCTACATCTAAAATTGTAACATCATTCATCAATGTTGAATAATAATTACTTTCTACATCTAAAATTGTAACATCATTCGTCAGTATTGAATAATAATTACTTTCTACATCTACATCATTCGTCAATATTGAATAATTATTACTTTCTACATCTAAAATTGTAACATCATTCATCAATGTTGAATAATAATTACTTTCTACATCTACAATTGTAACATCATTCATCAATGTTGAATAATAATTACTTTCTACATCTAAAATTGTAACATCATTCGTCAATATAGAATAATAATTACTTTCTACATCTAATATTGTAACATCATTCGTCAGTATTGAATAATAATTACTTTCTACATCTACATCATTCGTCAATATTGAATAATTATTACTTTCTACATCTAAAATTGTAACATCATTCATCAGTATAGAATAATAATTACTTTCTACATCTAAAATTGTAACATCATTCATCAATGTTGAATAATAATTACTTTACATTATATTGTAACATCATTCGTCAATATAGAATAATAATTACTTTCTACATCTAAAATTGTAACATCATTCATCAATGTTGAATAATAATTACTTTCTACATCTAAAATTGTAACATCATTCATCAATGTTGAATAATAATTACTTTCTACATCTAAAATTGTAACATCATTCTAATCAATCCTTGTGGATTTATGAATATACATGTTTATTTAACACAGATTGTTTATCAATTGCTTGTTTTAAATTTGAGAAACGTTCTTTAATTCATTTTAAATATTGCACTTACTCTGACCAATATAACATTTTCAGTTGAAAATTCCACCACCAATATTAAAAAAAAGACATATTTTTAAACACGAATCCCACTAATTTAACTCAAACAACGTTAAAATATTCTCCCTCTGAATGATTTTTCACCAATGCAATTAATTTTATTTTTGCTATTCATAATTGAGAATATATTTTTCTAACCAGGAAAGAACCTCTGTACCACTGTGAGGATTGTTTCAATGCATGCCACGATTCCCCCGAGGACCGTAGTAAACCGTTTCACGAGCTAAATAAACTAGGTTTCTGTGTTTTGCTGCTGAGCACTGGTCCTGCCTTCCACACACACAGACAGTAGAGTCCTCCTCTGTTAGTCTAACCTAAGTAGATTTGCATGTAGTCCGTAATGCGTAGCGTGCTTGTACACATATATATATATATCACTCTGTACACGAGAGATGCGTTGAACCAACCTTTTACTCGAACGTGCGCCTAATAATTTAATAAAGCTATTTGGAAATAATTTTGCTTTATTGTGTGTGTAATAAAAGTCTGCTTAGGTAAACGCCCTTCAAGGATCTTTAAAGGTGGTACACTTAATCCTCAGATAAAATTTCGCAAGTTATTTCTATCCAATCCCAAAAGCTTAATTTGATTGAACTGAAGAATTCGGCTCCAATATCCTCTATCATTTAATAATATTGATGACCGTTACGCATAAACCCCCCTGAAAGTGTATCAGTGCAAAAACTGAACGCACACACACACTGAATAATAATTTTATATGTAATAAATTAATTGTCATCTTTATCTGTCTGTCACTATAATATCATCTACGAAGAAAAAAAATTATGAATTTTTTTTTGAGAAATAATTTTTTGGTTTTAATGAACCTAATATACTTGTGATCCCCTTATCTGATATTTGTATAACTAATAATTTGTCGTACAACTTTGCAAACTGTCCCGTTTGTTTCGTAAAATGAAAATCATCATTCTACTTGCTTGTAACTTCTCAAAATTTAGTTTGCAGTATTTTTTTTAAAAAAATTATTTATTACACTAACAGCCTGTTTTCTTGAATATCTATAACAGGCCCTATTTTTCATATCTTACAAGATTTGTCCTACAGATTTCTTCTATTTTTATTTTATAAATAAATATATATTTTTTTAAAACAACAATTCGCAGTTGATAAAGGTACTGTAAATATCATCGCCTCTCCTAAAACACGTAAAATGTTACATGTACTCAGTTATATAACAGTTCTAAATCAAGGTCACATATTTATTCATATATAGTTTCCATTTATCTGGTATACTGTGGTGATTTTTCCAGTTTTTGGGTATTAATTTTTTTAGTAAAAAAAAAAGAGAGAGATTGCTGTTACAAAGTTTGCTGATGTTGTTATTACCCAATGCCCAACCTACCTGATGTAGGTTTTCTAGGGTTTTCCCTGCATCTCTTTAGATGAAACACCACGAGGGTAGGATCCTTAAACAATAGCCCGGGGGCCTTAGTTAACCCTTGCTAGGCTACCTTGCTCTACCTTCCGCTTCCCCCCCACCTTTTCAATTCCCTTCCTATGCTATTAAAGGGGAGTTGCCTGTTTCAGGATCACCCTCATGTAGCCTGATAACACCCCACCAACTCACCTCCCCCCAAAAAACAGAAAAAATTTCGGAGTCCGGCGAGCAAAATATGAAGAAAATCATATACATTTAGATAAAAGGAAAGATGGATCATAAACCGATTTGCGCCTGTAAAATAAGATAAAAAATTGGAAATATAAAATAAAAAATCCTCAATTTTCTCGGGTATATCTTTAAACTTAAATTTAAATCTGGTTCAATGTGAAAAACTTGTGCGACGTTAAATTTATTAGCAAATGTTACGTCATAAGTATACCTACTTATCATAAAATTGATATGCAAGTTTGCCAATGATAAGTTAACCTTCGTGTATCACAAATTATGGCTACAATTTCAATCATCAAATTTTTTTTTGTCCTAGTTCGAGGAATATTTTCAGGTCAGGTGACAGACATAAAAATGGTGCAACTTTTACAACAAGGCAAGTAAATTAAGTACAAAAAAAATTTGTATCAGCGGGCGAAATTTCAGCATGTACACCAATTCAAGCTTACCAGACAAAGGATCAAATTTCACCCCAGCAGCCTTAATCCCCGGTCCTCGCAACCATGACGTCATAAACAGACAGCCGAGCCCTTGCCGGGATTCGAACCCGATACCCTTGACGCAGCAACTAAAGGGTAGCCAATACACCACACAGGAGGGTCGGCAAGTTCTTTGATACCGTGGGTAATAAATTTGAGACGACCATAGCCGTAACTAATTAATTTTATAAATTTTGATTGAATTAGTTGAAGAGTAATATTTGTTCATGGTTATGGAATTTTTTAAGTTAAATTGGTTGTTTTTAATTTTTTTTTATTTCTATTTTGTTCTGTATTATATTTACCGTCGTAATTTAGTTCAAACCTCACGGGGGGGTCACGTGTTAGGGAGAGAAAAGGCGATAACCGAAACCGTAATACTAAAATTAATAAATGTTTGTAATGTGATTTAAAAAAAAAAGAAAAAAGTTATTGAAAAGCTCATGGAAACTAGGACAAGGCTTGTACACAATTCCAGGTTCGCACCGCCGTTCGCTTCCAAGGGATAGCTGTGGACCCAGAACTACCCTCGACCGTCCATACCGACGTCCAAAATTAGAAGGAAGGGGCCTCCCTGGTGGTCGTGCTCACGTCACACCCTCGCTCCCCTCTACCTTTCCTCATACGTCACGGACGGCGGCCTCAATTTGCGTACTACAACAAGCCTCCAGGATCGTCGTAGGAAGGAATAAAATGGCGGAAAAAGAGGGCATGGACGACTTGTGTCTCGACTGGAACATGTATGTGTTTAATATTGGAGATAATCGGCGCAGAGAGCGCAATTTAAAAAACGGATGATACCAAAAAACACAATTGATTTAACTATTGGTTATACAAACCTTACCACAGGACAATCAATTGTATGTAAATATTAACGGAGTAGAGTGCTAATAAAAAACCAACTCGCTCAGTTAAGAACAAAATTATATGACAAAAGGCATGTAATCAAACACCTTGCCTCTAAATGAATTGTAATTTAGTTTATGTAATATTAAATAATTTTTTGAACTTAATTTTTGAAATCTTTAAATATGCAAAATACGTTGACATTAAATATTTAACTATTTCGATTTTCGTCTACCTTTTTGTAGGACTTTTTTTAACAAAGGGAAAAAGAAGTCTCTCTCCCCCTCTCTCCCCCTTCTCCCCCTCTCCCCCTCCCCCCTCTCTCCCCCTCTCTCCCCCTCCCCTTCTCCCCTTCTCCCCCTCTCTCCCCCTCCCCCTCTCCCTATCCATCCCGCTCCCCGCTCTCCCCGCTCTCCCCCCTCTCCCCTCTCTCTCCCTCTCACCCCCCTCTTCCCCCCTCTCTCCCCCTCTCTCCTCCCCCTCTCTCTCCCTCTCCCCCTCCTCTCACTCTCTTTCACTCTCTCTCTCTCTCACACACACTCACTCTCTCTCTCTTTGTCTCCGCCGTCTGTCACGTTCAAAATTCCCCAGGAATTACAGATATTAGTACCACGTTTTAGCATTTAAAATAAAGAAGAAGCGCAGACTGAGAGAGAGAGAGTTTGTTTATAGCACGTGCAATGTAAATATAAAACTCTTCAATTCGGAGACGTCTAATGAATATTTATTTATCAAGTGCGCCACTCCTCAGCAGGGTTACGCTCAAATATGGAAACTTGTGGGCTGCAATCGATAAACGACTGGCTGCATAATTAAAAGTAATGGACTTTGCACAAGTTTTAAATTCCTTATTGCATTGCATTGTGTGCGTAGACGCAGCTGCACAGTTTAGTTGACAAGTGCAGGCTTTTCTGCTTCCATATTGCTGTCCTTTTACAAGTAAAATAGATTCTCCTCGGTGTGCCATTAGTTTCCCTCAAAAAAAGATGGCCTGTAATTCATAGCAAAAGAAAATATGGAACTCTCGTTTCTACACTTTATCCATACCAAAAACATTTAAATGATCAAATAATATAAAAATAATTCCAGAACTTTTCCACCCTTACACAAAATTATTGGTTGCTAATTTTATTTGACAAATTACAATTAGTGTAAATAAAAAAATTAATATGGGTATAACGCATATGTAAAATAACAAATCGGGCCTTTTAAAAAAAGAAAAAATGGAACTCTAGTTTCTACATTTATCCATACCAAAAATATTTAAATGATCAAATATAATAATAATAATTTTTAGAACTTTTCCACCCTTACACAAATGTTGTATTGTTCCAATTTTTCTCTAAAGAAATACTTCCAACGTATTTGCTTCCACATGGGGGATAACGCAGAAGCGTCAATTTTCGTATCTCTTTTGGTGAGGGGGGTGAGGGGGGGTGGGTGGTGGGTGGGGGGGGGGTGGGGGTGGGGGGAGGTTGCATACGTTGCACAAACAAAAGCTTATCAGACTCGTCCGTAACACCCAAACCACGAGTACACACAAAAAAATATTGCTATTTAAAACATTGCTGATTGAGGACAATATTTTCAGAATTTGTTGCCAACAGTTAAAAAAAAAAGATTAAGATAGATTGAATTTTAAGGATTCAAATAATATGAGTAAAGAAAACAAAACAACGTGAAATTAGGCTGGTTTTACGATACGATTAGCGATAACAAAAAAAAAATTGCAGAACGCTCAGAATGATTCTGAATATTTATTATATTTCTCTATAAATGAATGAAAATAAGTCCAAAATGAAAGTAAAAAATTTTTATTTAAAATTTTGGCTACACTGTATGACAATGATCACACACTTATAAATGTTGCCAATTTAATTTAATTAAATAAACTATTTATAAAAGTGTAACGACGAGACAGTTAAAAATTTTCATCTCACTAATTTTCCATTTACAGGAATTTCAAATTTTAGTCCCCGGCGCATCATCCCTTAAATCAAAAAAAAAAAAAGATTTCTTATAGATTATTTGACGAAGTTTGTAAATAAACTCTGTAAATTCATTAATGGATAATACAATGGCGTCAAGTAAAGTTGAAATATTTCCGAAAAGGGTCCAAAATCGTACTCTTCAATATAATTTTGATTCAACGCCTGAGGGAAGCAACAAAGGTTTCTATTTTGACTACACAATTATTAGATTTTTTAAAAACTGTTTGCTATCTTCTGCACGATATTGACTTAATTATTTTCGCATTTATGAGAAAAGCCTTAGAAATAATTAAATTTTAACAAAGAAGGAGACCAAGAAAAAAAAATGTATAGGCTATTTCTCTTTTTTTATCTTTCCTCTTTTATCATTCAATTTTTAGCTGTAAATTTTTTTGTATATATATCTTGTATCGTATTTCCTTAACTGGGGACTAATGGATTGAATAATAATAAATCTAAAATTAACAGCAATCAACTTATAAATCCAAGCAGAGAAAAAAATATTATTATTGAGTTTCTGTGCAAAGTTTTTGACTTAGTAGTTCCGTGGTAAAGTAACAATTATTAACTGAAATCAGGATTCTTAAATAAACAGGAACAGATGAGATTTGGCCAGAGTTTCGTTGTTTCTGTATTTACAAATTATTTCACAAGAACTTTGAGTCACTAAAGTGAATAAAATAAATTTGCACCTTCCAACATCCTTCTCCCCTTTTCATTTCTTTTCCAATGCTAACCTGTTTCAGGATCACCCTAATGTAGCCTATTACCCACCCAAAAAACTAAATCACACAGTCTAGAACTTTACAAATATCCACCCTCTAAATTCAGGTTACATAAAATACTATGTTGTGGGAATTTCGTTTATCTCCTTCCTGATTTCACTCTCTTCACTCCTTTATATTTTCGTTTTCATTCCTGCGTATTTTCACATTATGGTTTCTACCCAGCTTAAATTTCACTTGTCAACTGCATCATTTTCAGCAAGGTAAATTAACGACCGTCAACATCATCGCGTTACCGTTGTTGTTGTTGTTTTTGTTGTTCCTTCAACGAAACAATCAGAAGCGCCAAGTGTCCGCTGCTCGAATGCGTTTTGCCATTAACCCGCCTGCGGTTTTGGGGGGGCCATCTGTTTGCCTGCTCCGGCCCTTTTTTAATGGCTCCCTGGTTGGTTTACGACTACGGGGTTTTCACTTTAATTTACCACTGTTGCTGGCTGTTCTATAATTTCAAAACAAGCCCAATTATTTGCATAATTTAATTAGGAAATACGCATAATGTATCCCGTTGCACACGTATTTATGTTAACGGCTACTCGTGTTTCACAATACAAATCCAAAACCTCTTTATGGGAGCCGTATGGTATTGACAACCGGTATAATTAGTAAATAATTAATACAAAAAACAAACAAACAAGACAAGAATTATTAATTCGTTGCTCGTAACCAGGCTCGTTATTTCAAATGTTATGAACATTTAAAATTATAAATATATGACCAAATATATGTAATATACAATGTTTTATATAACGCATAATAAACGAGACAGAAAAAAAATTCACTCCTACAGTAACAGCGTCACCGACAGACGTAACGAGTGAGACAACTAAATTAAAACACTTTAATTGAATGGGAAAATATTTAATTAATTCAGAATAACTGCTAATGGTACACTTTTCAGTGAAATTAATGCTTTAACTGAATTATCGCGGTATATCACTTATATTATCCAGCGTGCACACTCGTACACTGAAAATATTGAAATACAGTCTCTGATACTTGTTGAGTCTAAACTCTGTGCAATCCAAAGAGTATCTTTGTGGCAACGCCAGAGATTGTCTGCAGGCAGCAACGTGACTGTCATGCAGCCCCCCTGTGTGTGTGTGGTTCTCCCTTTTAAGCTTTGTATATTGCGTAATAACCTCGCATGTTTTCCTTCTATTACTAAGACCTTCTATATTCTCTATTGTTCGCGAATCCCTGACCCCCAAACATCTTTTCGGCCCGTTTTTTGTATTTTTTTCCCAACGCTAGTGTGTGTTCATTTCGATATGGATCCCATATTCTAAAATTGGCCCTGACCAGCCCAGCGTTTTCTAAGCAGAAATTTTGGTTTTTCTCGTGCTTTTCCTCAAGACCCTGTTAACAAAGAGAATCGACGCGCCCTTTACCTGCCAGGGATGTCGCTGGCTCACCTCATTACCCCAATTTAAATCTTAACTAATCATGAACTGAGTCTAGTAATCGGTGATAATGGGATAATATTCATCATTGTCCTATGAAATTTCAGGTCCGACCACAAATCCCAATACGGCTCGTATCTAAGCATCCAGTAAGTCACAATGACTTTTCGTCAATGGTACCACTAAGTTCTTTTAACTATCCAAATTATCCTCTATTTTTTTTGTTCAGTTTTGAGGGGTTAAAAGTTATTTCTATCCCTTTCACCCACTTTTCGGCACTTCACCAATTCTCATTCTCCATTAACTATCCAAATTATCCTCTATTTTTTTCTCCGTTCAGTTTTGAGGGGTTAAAAGTTATTTCTATCCCTTTCACTCACTTTTCGGCACTTCACCAATTCTCATTCTCCATTAAGTATCCAAATTATCTTTTTTTTCGTTCAGTTTTGAGGGGTTAAAAGTTATTTCTTTCCCATTCACCCATTTTTCTGCACTTCACCAAGTTTCATTCTCCATTAACTATCCAAATTATCCTCTATTTTTTCCGTTCAGTTTTGAGGGGTTAAAAGTTATTTCTATCCCTTTCATTCTCCATTAACTATCCAAAATTCTTTCTGTTCAGTTTTGAGGGGTTAAAAGTTATTTCTATCCCTTTCACCCAGTTTTCGGCACTTCACCAATTCTCATTCTCCATTAAGTATCCAAATTATCTTTTTTTTCGTTCAGTTTGTAGGGGTTAAAAGTTATTTCTATCCCTTTCATTCTCCATTAACTATCCAAATTTTCCTTTTTTTTCGTTCAGTTTTTAGGGGTTAAAAGTTATTTCTATCCCTTTCATTCTCCATTAACTATCCAAATTATCCTCTTTTTCCCGTTCAGTTTTTAGGGGTTAAAAGTTATTTCTATCCCTTTCATTCTCCATTAACTATCCAAATTTTCCTTTTCTTTCGTTCAGTTTTTAGGGGTTAAAAGTTATTTCTATCCCTTTCATTCTCCATTAACTATCCAAATTTTCCTTTATTTTTCGTTCAGTTTTGATGCGTTAAAAGTTATTTCTATCCCTTTCATCCTCCATTAACTATCCAAATTTTCCTTTATTTTTCGTTCAGTTTTTAGGGGTTAAAAGTTATTTCTATCCCTTTCATTCTCCATTAACTATCCAAATTATCTTTTTCTTCGTTCAGTTTTGAGGGGTTAAAAGTTATTTCTACTCACCGTTTCACTTCCATCTCCATTAACTATCCAAATTATCTTTTTCTTCGTTCAGTTTGTAGGGGTTAAAAGTTATTTCTATCCCTTTCACCCACTTTTCGGCACTTCACACCAATTCTCAGGGTGCTAACACATCCCTGTTTCCAGACTTGTAGTGCTTTTGTAATACTTATGAGATGTACCTTGTATATAGCGTCACCTATATTTGTTTGTGTAAAAAAAACATTTCATTTAAGGATTTCAAAAAGATCGTTGTACCTCAGTATAAAGTAACGTATCACTGGAAAGTTGATATTAACCCGAGGACACACATGGGAAAGTGGTTTCCATAAAGCGGCGGCCGTCCCCCCATAATCTCCCTGCACCTCGTTACAACCCCCTGAACAGCTGCTGCAGCTCTCTCAGTCAGAACGTACGTGCCTTTTTCTCCAATACATTTCCTACTCGTCGAAGAAATCGGTTAGCGAAGCAGTCGATGCATTCAGCAAAGTCCCTCGGCCCTTCTCTGTGGAAATATTGGACTGTGCCGCAAATATGATTTCCTTTTTTCAAGGTACTACGCACGATATTGGAAACGTTTACCGCGATATGAAAAGTATTCGATACCAATTTCTCATACATACTTGCTGCAAATCTAACAAATAACATTTCAATTGGTAGACTGCAACAGAAGACAACAAGTAGTTTAGAAACTCCATTATTAATACATATTTGTGCTTCGGAGACCAATTAATGTAATTACACTAATTATATAGAATTACACTGCAATCCGTGGTAAGTCACAGCTACTAATTGCCATCTGCCTTTTATTATACTTATTTATTTGAACGTACCACGGAGTTTATTTAATGTAATGAAAAATTACCAAAATAAATAGCAATATCCAGTAAGCCGAAATATATTTATTTAATTAACGGCTTCTTTATTTTTTTTCATATTCGAAAAAAACATAACCGGCATTTCACCCTTTACTTTAAAAAATTGCAAAAATATTTATTTATCATTTGCTAAGAAAATTTAAAATTTTACATAGAGTAATATATATATTTCATGTAATTCACAACCTTTGTCTAGGTTAATACAATGTTGTTGTTGTTTTTTCTCTCTGTATGATCTTAGAACCTAACAACGTGATTCCGCGTAATTGGTAATGTGAAAGTTTCTATTCAAAACACGGATGGAAATGAGTATCTATCAGAATGGGAAACAATTACCTGCCTGCCTGTCTGAGGCGTCCCTCAGGGCTCAATTTTGGGACCTTTACTTTTCACCATTTACATTAACGATTTTACCTAATTATTTAGATCCCTTAAAATCAGTCCTCTACGATCACGACACAAATTTGGTAATCACGGACAGCCACTGACTCGCAAACTTGATACTGCGATGTCCCTGCCGTCTCAATCTTTAGTTCACTGCAAACAAATTTTCTCTTAATCTAGAGAAAACCAAAATCGTTAACTTCACAGCAAACACAAACAGTATGTCTCCTAACTTGGAAAACATTTCAGAGCACGTGCTTTTTTTGGTCTGCTGATTGACAATAATTTGAAATGGAATCACCACCACATTAAAAAAATATCGGGAAAACTCAGCAAAATTTGCTTTACATTACGAGTGTCAGCTACGGGAAGCCGACATAGCTATAATATGATGATGTACCATGCATATTTTTGATTCTGTCATGTGTCATTCACGGTATTGCAAACTGAGGGTCATCCATCAGCTTCACATCATCTTTAAACTACAAAAGCGGGGGCCCGTACGAAATAGTAAGTGTAGCTGGTGCACGGTATACCACTTGACAACCTTTGTTCTGCAAACTTGGAATTTTAACCTTACCTTGCACGTATATTCTAGAAATTTTAAAATTTGTATGGAGCAACATCAATCAATCTATATGATCTAAACGGTTCAAGCCAATTCGTACAACACAAGAAATCTCTCTCTCAGCTCCGTGTTGTTGAAAAAACATCGTCCAAGTCTTTTTGAAACAAGCCAGCCTCCATTCACTATTCCGGTATAAATCTATACATACAATAGTCACCCGGAAGGAAGAAATAAAAGCTTTAAAGGTTCAAAAATTATTTATAAGGAGGTGTAAATCTCTGTTGATGAATGGAGGGAGCGTATTATTCACTCAAAGGGTTGGTAGATATGAAGAACTTAAACAGTTTCCTCTGGTGTTCCTATCAAATTCTTCTATTATCTATTAGAATTTAACTGCTGACTTATTTTCTTTTTCATGTTCGACGGGGAGGAACCTACTCAGCACGATCTTCTGCTGCCTTCTCCTCCTCCGTCGACTGAAAATTGAAGATTGAATTTGATCCTTACTTTCTTGTCAATTCTTAGTTGTAAAATTTTGTATATAATTCTTGTAATATTATATTTGACGTATCCTATTTCCTCAACCGAGGACTAATAGATTGAATAATAATAATAAAAATAATGAATCTTCCCGATTCCTTTAAATATTAGTGGAACCAAAGCACTCAGTGGGACGTTGGTGAGTGCAGAAATAGAATTATGAGATATACGTTAAGAAATAAACTGGTTAAATGTTTGACAACGGTTAAATTACGTCTAGGGGACTGTGTGTTAGAATATGGGCGAGGCGAAAGCGTTAATTTGAAAGCTCAGTTGTTTATACGACGTCATATTAGACAAGTGGTGAGTATGACAAACGAGCCACGTAATCATGACGTCATCATCAGTGGCAGCTCCGAGGTGGCAATAAAACTGGGTAAGAAGAAAGACCTTTCAGGACAAGGAAGATGCGCCACGGCTGTTCCCGATTACATCAGCCTTGCTTGCCCTGTTATCTCGAGTGCGACTAAAGAGTGGCGAGGAATATTAAACCACCTCCAGAAGGAACCTACATAAATATTTTATGAACCTTGTAAAGCGCCAAGGATAATGGAGACATCTCTCTCTCTCTGTAAAGAAGAACTGATGACGTTGGAAAATTGGCCTTGTGAATACTAAAACCGTTCATTAAAAGAATTATGACACAAACAGAAAATATAATTTATCATGTAACAAGAATAAGACTAGAATTGGGATCTAAAACTATTTATTGATTTATAAACCCGACAGTATCTATATGACGTTGTTGCCAAGGCCTGTAGAAGATATTTCATCACCACAACTCTATTGGTTAGTGATTGTCAGCGGAACTCGTTATTTGGAGAGTTACTCAATTAATTAATTATTACAATACCGCAGCGCTAAATATTTATTAATAATTGCAAAACAGATTAAATTAAGTAATTACATAACGTTTTGGGAAGTAGCAAAACTGAAACAACAGGAAGATATCAAGAGTAGATTAATAGAAAACGAAGAAAGAAAAAATAAAATAACGTTTTTTGGGGGGGAGCCTGCCTGATTTCTTCTAAAGCACTTTTCTCTTATAAATTAAAGAAACGCAGAAAAGAAATTTTTAAAAAAAAGAGAGATGGTAAATAGAAAAACTGAAACAACAGGAGGTACTGTAGAGTTTCAAAAAAGATATCAAGAGTGATTAATAGAAACAATAACGTTTTGGGGGGGCCTGCCTGTTTTCTTCTAAAGAACTTTTCTACTTATAAATTAAAGAAACTCAGGAAAGAAATTTTTAAAAAAATGGGAAACAGAAAAACTGAAACAACAGGAAGATATCAAGAGTAGATTAATAGAAAACGAAGAAAGAAAAAATAAAATAACGTTTTGGGGCGTCTGCCTGTTTTCTTCTAAAGCACTTTTCTACTTATAAATTAAAGAAACACAGGAAATAAATTTTTAAAAAAAGAGAGATGGGAAACAGAAAAACTGAAACAACAGGAGGTACTTCAGAGTTTCAAAGAAGATATAAGAGTAGATTAATAGAAAACGAAGAAAGAAACAATAAAATAACATTTTGGGGATCCTGCCTATTTGCTTCTAAAGCACTTTTCTACTTATAAATTAAAGAAACTCAAGAAAAAAAAATTATAAAGAGATGGAAATAGAAAAATTGAAGTAACAGGATGTACTTTAGAGTTTCAAAGAAGATATCAAGAGTAGATATTAGAAAACGAAGAAAGAAACAATAAAATAACGTTTTGGGGGGCCTGCCAGTTTTCTTCTAAAGCACTTTTCTACTTATAAATTAAAGAAACTCAAGAAAAAAAATTAAAAAAGGGATAGGAAACAGAAAAACTGAAACAACAGGAGGTACTGTAGAGTTTCAAAGAAGATATCAAGAGTAGATTACTAGAGAACGAAGAAAGAAACAATTGAGAATAGAAATGTGGCACTGTTGAAGAAATAAATGACTGCAGCAACCGACTAAAAAAAATAGGAATAGTAACTCAGCCCAATAGTAAATGCAATCTGAGCAACGGTAAAGCGCCAGGAATTGATAGCATTCCAGGGGAGTTCTTAAGATCATGACTGTTCAGGAAAAATCTACAAAACAGGAGGAATAGCAGAAGATTTTAAGAACAACACAATTACCCCTATAACCCAAAAAAGGCTTGTAGATGCGAACAATTAGCTTACGTGGAAAAACAAGGTGATGGAGTGTAGTATGGGAAACAGTGAAATAACAAATGGTGTTAGATGGGGAAGGGATATTTTGCAGGAATAAGGATTCTGCTACTTGTGCAGCATAATAACTAGGGATGGTAGAAGTATGGTGGACGTAAAGAGTTAGGATAGCACAGTCAATTATTATTTCGCTAAAAAAACAACAGGAATTTACTTACGGGTGATGTACGTGTGAATATTAGGAAACCATTGCTAAAATATTCGCATGTAGTGTGGCGCTATATGAGTGCGAAACGTGGTTATTTTTCTTTGACTCTATTATTACTTACAGTTGTAGAATATTAAATTATTTAATATAGACGGTTTTCTGTAATATTTTCAGGAATTTGCTATATATAATTGACTACAATTTTAATTAACTTATCATATTTAATTTATGACTTAAGTTACGATGAAATCTTCCGCGTGATCGACTTTAATTGCTTCAGAAAAACTCACTCTATTACAATCTGCAATGGTTTTAACGTAAAATTAATGAAAAACTGTATGGAAAAGTTACGCCATTATCATCAAACGAACGTGATTTTTTCCGATACGATTACGGCTCAAATCTGTGAATGATTGATTTACTTTACTATAAAATTATTGAAGATAATATTTATATTTAATATTCATATTGTATATGAATATTATATCATTTCAAAATTAAATTTAGCATAATATGATTAATAAAATTACCTGTTATGCATTATATATCAGTCGGACGAAGAGAGCCTTAAAAATGCAGATAAAGAAAAATATGACGTTGAAAGTATACAATTTTGTAATATAAAAAATATATATATAATTTCGATTGGCAAAATATTAAATTCTGGGTTGAGCAATATTCTGTGTAATTCGAGTTTATTGAATGTGTAAAAAATTACACCAATTAATTAAACCAAATTTACGACACCCTCTTGTTACAGTAATTTAATTTTTTTTATATCTCTTCTTTACATCTTAGTTATCGTTGTTGACAACTGACGGTCTACAATAATTACATATTTTCAAATAATATTTATGCCATAACCGTTTAGAAAACAAAAATTTCCTTCCATTTATTATTTATACCAATGAAAATTGTGAGTCTTTGTTATTTTTATGATCTAATTCAAAGTTTCTACAATTAATGTTTTTTAAAAAATTTATTTTTAAATAATAACTTTTTAAAAAATTACCTCAAGAAGTCAAAAACCTCTCTGCACGAAACGTTGTAGTATTATTAATTAACTTCTTAAATACTATACAGCAGTTTCGTATATTTTTTTGGGGGGTTAACAGGCTACATGAGGGTGATCCTGAAACAGGTAACTCCCCTTTAATAGCATAGGAAGGGAATTAAAAAAGGAGGGGATGCGGAATGTAGAGCAAGGGCCCCCGGGGCAATGGTTTAAGGATCCTACCCTGGCGGTGTTTCACCTAAAGAGATGCGGGGAAAACCATAGAAAACCTATGTGGGAAAACAAACTATACACTTGAGAGAGAGAGAGAGAGAGAGAGAGAGAGAGAGAGAGAGAATAAGTTGCGTTGACGTTCAGAGTTAACGAGACTTTTCTAGTCAATGGATGATTAAAAGTAAATTACGTTACACGGTGTTGTTAAAAAATAATAAATTGTTCAGAATCGAAGCATGGGGCTCATTTGCATCAAAATAGTTTGGAATTTTGTGACGTTTATTTATTGGGAAATGAATAATTAATTATGACCGCAATCAACGTCACACTTATCATTTAAAATATTGCCCATTAAACGTTTTATTACATATATATACGTTGTATTGTGTTTATAAAAATAATAAATTGCTCAGAATCAAAAAAAACAAAAAGTCTCATTTTCACCAAAACAGTGTGAAATTTTGTGACGTTCATCTATCTAATGGGAATAAATAATTAATTATGATATCATTTAAAATATTGACATTTAACAATTATATTACATTTTTTTTATTATTAATGTATAAAAACTATTATCTTAACAGATTTTCAGTTGTGCTAATTTTGATATAGTTATATACAATATGAATAAAAACACAACAACAACAAAAAAGAAACATGAAAATAAAATATAATTATATTACATAAATATTGATTTTAGTTAATTATTTTCAGTTTTGTTTTATTTATGATTTAACTATTTACTTTAAAAAGTACGTAATAATTTGTTTTTAATTAATTGTATAATAACCGCTTTGATACTTTCGTGAAACTAATTTTCTGGGTTTAACAGTTGAAAAATGGTCGTACCTCGTCGATTGACGCGCAACGTCCTGGTCGGCCAGTTGAAGTGTTAAACCCGGCATTGACGAAATTCTTCGTGAATACCGACGTAGCACTGTTGAGGATATTTTGCAAAAAAATAGTTGCACTAAGTGTTGTCCTTCTCCCGAACACCGTTTTTCCCCGTTCTTTTGTATTTTATGCAGTCCTTTGATAATGAGGTTTATTCCTACATATTTTCAGTAATTGTAAACACTGTCTATGTTAATCAGAATAATTAAATAAATAAAAAAAACTGCATGTAGAATTATTTCACAAAAGCAAATTATTTTGCAATTATCAGTTGCTGTACCAAGTTTTTTCCATATAACCTTCGGATGCTTCACTTAGCAAAATGAATTGTCCTCACTCTGTGACTTTAACGGCACGACTCTGATTTAAATTTTAATAAACAGTAATTATGGTGCCAAGACTTTTGGGTTAATAAAATAACTGTTCGACAGACTTAACACAATTAATGTAAAAGACGATTTCAAAATCGACGTCAAATTAATGTCTTGCCGTTGTGAGAGATATAAATGTCGTTCTACGAAGTCAATTAAAATTAACTTGAACGTCAAAGAGGGATAATGAGGTTAATTACGTCCACGACTTTGTGAAATTCTACAATATTGAACGTATCAAATGTATGTCTGGAAGTTCTCGGGTTTCCAGGACATGAGGTTACAAGCGAGGAAACGGGAAAAACTAGTGCTTGTTTTTAGCTTTTTAAAATTTATTATAACACTTTAAAAAAAGTTTTTTTAACAATTATTCCAGCGGCTTATATTAACTATTTCCTTAGGAAAAAAAATTCTAATTTCACAATAAACTTTTAACCGGTTTATGATGTCAGTTACGTCACAATATTTATTCTCAAATAATATTTTATTTTTATTATTATAACAAGATATATATTGAACAACAAACTAGCATAGTATATTCTTTAAACAACTATTAATCAAATAATTGCTTTTTATAATTGTACAGTGTTACGTTTCAGTACCTGAACATTTTATGAAGTAGCTACGAATATTACCTTTTAAGTTTTCGCATCTTATTAATATTCAAACTTACTGATACGTTTGATTTTATTTATCATACGCAATACGAGTTTAATTAACTCATATTTCTCAAATTTATCAACTTCAAATTATCATTTAAAAAGCATTAGCCTGGGTAATTGGCGATACCCAGGAAATTCATTTATATTATTCCGCGAAAGTATTTAATCAACATTAATGTCTTTATCGAAACGTGAGTATCAAAAAGCGAGAGTGTCACATTTTTTTTTTTAATTTACTCTCTCAGGCCCCCTACTTCATTAGGGCTGAAGTTTCCTCGTAGCCACTGCGATGATACAGTATCTTAATCGATTAAGTCGTTTTTCGGGAGCATTAAATATGCACTATGACCTAAAAAGATGTAAATGAGGGAGGGGGATATTAATTAATGAATTTAATAATTGAGTTTAAATATATATATTTATTAATTGTAAACACAATAATTTTTAATATGGGTAGTGCGTAGATATATTAAGTTCAAAATAATTATTTAAAAATGGGATTTTATTAAAGATCTCAGGGTATTAATGGTTTGGGTGTTGACCCACACGTGTAGCAGATCTACTGTTCGTTGACGAACCTGAGTTGTCTTCATAGGATGCGTCTCGCTGTAATTTCCGTGTTGTGGAACTTATAACGGCCGGTAGACAATCGTACGAAGTCGTGCTGCCAAATTGAGGAAACTCCGCTTTTTCCTCTTTCTTCCCTGCTTCCTGGACTGATCAAAGCATGGTCTGTCTCCGCTGCCACCTCACCACCAATCAATCTGCTCTCGCCGTAACTTCTCTGCTGCCAATCTCCTTTCGCCACCACCTTCAAAAATCTCCTCCACCACTCTCCTTCAATATCCTCTCACCATCACTTTGCAAAATCTGTCTAATCTTGTCTCCGCCAGCCTCTTTAAAGCCTTGTCCCCCCACTTATCCGACACCTATCACTAAGGTGGCAGGGATGTGGATATCCTCCAATCCTATCCCTTGTTTCATTTGGGGAACACACACACACACACGCCACCCGGTCACCAAATTCCCAGGCAGATTAAGACATTCCGAAACCGGCGACGACGAGGAGGTGTCCGAGCAGCTTTATGGTCCAGGTGTAAGTCAGCCGCAGTCCCTTTGTTGTTTTTCCGAGCCGCCAAGACGGCGCACGGAAAAAAACCCTTCTTCCTGACAAGCGACTTTGTCATTCCGGAATATTTGGTATTTAAGTTCCCGTAAATTTATAATAAAAATTTGGACGCGGGTTCTACTGCGCTACAAAGTAATCTTAAAGGAATTTACAATTCCGCGAAAAATATTTCTTCACGTGCAAATATTTTTGCCAGTAATATTATGCCTTTAATTTCCCTACCCTCCACTCACCCTCCGAGTAATGGTAGTAGTGTTATTTGAATTCCACCTATCAAATTAATATTATATATATAGGTGTGTGTTTTTTTTTGACAGGGCAGGTGAAAATTTTCTGAAGACACTATCTGAGGGTCAGCACTGGATAGTAGTGTGGGATTCTACCCTCCATCCCTTTCCAACGATGACTGTGTGTATTTTCCTGTGAGACCGGCCTTAGACATTACTTCACAGCGTCAAGCTCTCTCTCTCTCTCTCTCTCTGTCTCCTTCCTTTAAACATTATTATTTCTCTCTTTTTCGTAATTTCTAAATCTTTGAATTACTGTAGAGGCAGCATATGCGCTTACTTTATTCCCAGGTATTAGGTGGTGAAAGCAGCAGCAGCATATTGGGTACCAAATTTTCTGGTGTTATTGAAGTTCCAATATCGCTTTCTAATGCTCATCTCTCCCATATGCCGAAAGCTCCTAATAAAATTTGGAAATCAAAATTGAAATATATCTTATTACGTGACTGATAAAAATAAGAGAAAAAAATTATCATCATTATTAAATTAACTATCAGTCTTTGTTCAAATAATGTTGTTAAAAAATTCCCTTGTAGAAATTAATGTCAAAACAATGCAAAGCTACGACGCAATGAACTTGCGTATTTATTGATGCGTAGGTCTAGAGTATGAAGAAACACTGGTATGTGGTCTACGTCATAAAAAGAAATTGGGGGACCCAGTTCACGAGAATTGTTTTAATTTATGTGAAAATATATATTATGGTATGTTATAACGAATTTATTCGTTTTAAACTTCTCATTATAGCATTTTCGAAACATTTTAATATTACATCGCGGAACCTCGAAGTGAAATTTACGGCCTGAAGGAACTCATTCCTATTAAGGTACCCGGAAAGACAACTCTTTTGTACAAAGCGTCTTTCTTTCTTGATAAGGTCACTTATGTTACATATTTTATTAATAATGTAACACATAAGGAAATATGTTTTTATTTTATAATTTTAGCCATAATTTATGCTCAGGGCTACTTGTTCATAAACTTGCATATATTATACGAAACTTATTCGAGGTAATTCATTAATCAGGATCCTTTTCATTTATCTATAAAAATTTAATTACTTCCAGATTCCATTTCGAACTTCCCATTCAGTCGTATTTTATATTTATATAATGAAAGAGCCCCTGAGTACTCCGGAAGTTTATAGTTTTATTTTACTCACTTCCGCTTGTGAGATACGTCTTGTAAATTATATTTCTTCTCCAATACTTGAGACGCTAAGAGACAGTAATATTACTGTAGTCTGTTTAAAATAAAAACAGTTAATAAAAATTCAACTCAGAGGACAGCCGTGTACGTACATCACTAATTCATCTCCTGTAAGTGCAAGCCCCGTGAGTTTCATTTGTTATTCTTGTAATTCTGAACTCAATTTTCCAGATTAAGGATGAGCAGAAAATTTTAATCAGTGGAGCGAAGATTCATAATGTCTGAGGATTTGAAGTAGCTTCTTTCCCCGCGAAATGGGGGCAAAGCGCGCGAATTTTCCGTATAGCAGCTGGATCTAGGGAGTATTTGCTTCAAAATTTAATTAAATCTGCGGCGAAGACCTGTATAGGGGTGGTCTGGTAAGCGGTAGTGGTTGGTGGTTTACCGGCCTGTGTGGTGAGACTTGCCTGAAATTTCTTCCCCTCTCTCTCTTGTGAAGCGGAACTGATAAGCTCAGTCCTGACGCTCAATGGATCCCTCGCTGTTAAATAAGGGGGAAAAATACGTAAGGGTTAGAGGAAATACAAAAAAAAACAACACCTTACTGGACAATTTTATCGTTTCACCTTTACTGCTACCCTGGCACGTAATAAAGATTTTCAATCTTCCATTTATAAAGGTCCACTCATTAAGTTAAGAATAATTCGTACTAAATACATCTTACCTGCCCCTTTCATATTTCCCTTGACCATATGATCATATTACTTCTCTGTTTAGATCAGTACACGTAATATAAATATTCTACTGAAACATCTTCATTTTCTGCCCCATTGTCAGATGGTGGCAAAGGTTTCTGTGGTTTTCAGCAGACGGCATTGATGAATTTATGGTTTTTTACAGGCACCGAAACTTGTAGGTTGATTTGACCGGAACCTTTGGAACCATTGAAGATATTGAAGTGGCTGCTTCTGGAATTGGATTTTTACCGCTGCCTTTGAAGTCTGCTGATGGCCTCGTCCTTGCGACTTCCCTGGTTTTACAGTCCGATTAACAGACACTCTCCAATTTTCATTATACGAGCGCTCAATCTTCTACCAAGCACGAAAGCTATGATTTTACCCTTCCCGATTCACATTTTGGCCCCTCTTTCAGACTACATTGTTGGCCCGGGCTGCGTCAGTTCCTCAACAATTGCAATTCGCAAGCTGGCCTGCATTGTTAACAGCAACTTTTCATGTTACAATATATATATATATATATATATATATATATTTATATTAGTAGATCATTATATTTCGCAATCATTCCATCTTGCATACCGAAAGCTTATTTCTTTCGGTAAGTAACACGCTGAAGAAATAAATTTAGTACATTGATTTGCCTGAGCATCGGCTTGAATGTCGATAAATGTCAATAAATAATCACCGTACTCATTTAGTATAGACGAGTCAGTCATCAAATGAAGCAGCAGCAACCCCCCTAGTGATTTGTTGGGAGAGTGCTTTGTTTGTCCACTAATTGTTTGTGACGCTGCCTCCCCTTTTTATACAGTCCGAGAGGATTATAAATTGTGTGAATATATTATAATGAACATTATGAGCTCCATGTTGTGCGTTTGGATCGTCTGTCAAGTGAAGGGTGGAAATGTACTCAATATTTTACGAGTATGATCCCATGTGCAGCAAATAAACGTCCAAAGCGTTCTCGCGAAGAAAAGTGGTTTTATTTTTAAATTTATTGGTAGATCGCCAAATACCAAAATTATTTCTTATTTCGACCCAGTTTTATTTATCTAAATTATTTAATTGTAGGTTAAATACAAAAATAAATTTATGACCTTTTTTTCGACTGTTGTCTGTTAAATGGTGGAAGAACTAATTCTCGCGAAGAAAAGGGTTTTATTTTAAATTTATTGGTAGATCGCCAAATACCAAAATTATTTCTTATTTCGACCCATTTTTATTTATCTAAATTATTTAACTGTAGGTTAGATACAAAAATAAATTTGACTTTTTTTCGACTGTTGTCTGTTAAATGGTGGAAGAACTAATTCTCGGGAAGAAAAGGGTTTTATTTTAAATTTATTGGTTGATCGCCAAATACCAAAATTAGTTCTTTTTTCGACCCAGCTTTATTTATCTAAATTATTTAGTTGTAGGTTAAATACAAAAATAAATTTATGACCTTTTTTTCGACTGTTGTCTGTTAAATGGTGGAAGAACTAATTCTCGCGAAGAAAAGGGTTTTATTTTAAATTTATTGGTAGATCGCCAAATACCAAAATTATTTCTTTTTTCGACCCAGCTTTATTTATCTAAATTATTTAGTTGTAGGTTAAGTACAAAAATAAATTTACTTCACTCAAAATATGACATTTTTTCGACTGTTGTCTGTTAAATGGTGGAAGAACTAATTCTCGGGAAGAAAAGGGTTTTATTTTAAATGTATTCGTAGATCACCAAATACGTGAATTATTTCTTGTTATTCCTTATTTTAAGCTTATTTCTTGTAACTTCCCCCCCCCCCCGAGTGTTACTCAATTGCAGTATCAATCAATTCAATTCAATAACTTTCGAAGGGGGAGGGGGTGGAATTGGTAGCCTTTTTTAATATGTAATAAAGGCTCATATTTGAGTTGAAAAAAGAAATCCGTGAGGTCAATTACTTTTATAGTGTTTTCCCCGACAAATTTGTGTATAATTACAACCCCTTGCAGCATGTGGGGGGGTGGAAACGAGTCAAAATAACAAGGAAATTATCGGGCTTTGGTGTTGAAACCGGTGTTAAAAATAAAGCGGGGGGGGGGGTCGCTGTGTTACATTGTGCCATTTTTTTTTACGGGATTTAAGTAAAAAATTCATCGCTTAAATGGGGGCTTGAATTTTTATTCTGTTAGGAGTTCTGAAATTATTTTTAGCACTGCTATTGTACCTACCGGTGATATTTTTGACCCAACAGAGATACTGGGAGTATATTTGAGGGTTCATGTGTTGTGACTTTTTCGATGCCGGTTCAGTCATGGGATAATAGAAATAAATATCCTGGTTAACGCCGGATCGCCAAGTAGTTTCAAATATATATATATATGAAATACCGATGCGGCGAATTGTTAATAGTTTTACTATGACATATAATATTTATGTAATCGCTTTTCCACGAGTTCTACGGATATACACATTTAATTTTCCATATCCCCCTTCCCCTCCCCTCCCCCTCCCCCCTTTGTGTGTTGCCGTTTTGTTTCCGCTGACGATCGCGGCGCCTGCCTCCTTCCGTACGTATCTTTCCGTAGGTTGTACACTGTCAGGGTGGCTCTAAGGCTTGTGGTATGAAATCCAATGCTAACGAGCGGCATTAGTTGCCGCGGCTGGTCCTGTTTGTTCTTGCCAAGCTTTAAGGAAATGGCGAGCTTTCACGTTTACCTGCGTCGCTGTCATAAAATCGCGATTTACAGCCGTAGTAAACGGGCGCGTGTCAACTCCAAGTTGTCTGCGGAATTAGAAGTTACAACCGCCGCCATCTACTTGCTTTGCCCAGCAGCAAGGCGAGCACCAGAGAAAAAAAAAATTTAAAAAAAATACGAGCCTCGTCTCCCAACAATCCAAGGCGAGGCACACACAAAGTGGGGCGCGAATGTCCGCATAAACATATAAGGTACATAGGGCGGGATCCGGGAATGCGCCGTCAAATAAATTTTGAACTCGGTATAAAAAATAGAAGGAAACCCACTGGAAAATTTTTTTCCCAAGAATAGGAAGATATTCCATTTCGGTTACATCGTGATTGTTGGGCGAGTGTGTTCTGTTGTCAAGGCAACATCCACTCACTCTGCGACTTACGTTTAACATCAAAGCCAAAAAAAAACTTTTTTTCTTATTAATTATTTATTACAGTAATAGCCTTTTTTTCCTTGAATATCTATAACAGGTCCATATTTTCATATCTTACAAGATTTGTGTTACAGATTTCTTCTATTTTTTTCATATAAATATATATTTTTTAACAATAATAAAACTAATCAACTAAAACTAAAGACAGAAGGGTATAGGGTGAAGGGTGAATGGGAGTAGGAGGATGAAGAGGGGGAAAATGCTGTGAGATCACAACTGGCGGAATATGGAAGGGAAGAATAATAAAACTAATCAACTAAAACTAAAGACAGAAGGGTATAGGGTGGAGGGTGAATGGGAGTAGGAGGATGAAGGGGAAAATGCTGTGAGATCACAACTGGCGGAATATGGAAGGGAAGAATAATAAAACTAATCAACTAAAACTAAAGACAGAAGGGTATAGGGTGAAGGGTGAATGGGAGTAGGAGGATGAAGGGGAAAATGCTGTGAGATCACAACTGGCGGAATATGGAAGGGAAGAATAATAAAACTAATCAACTAAAACTAAAGACAGAAGGGTATAGGGTGAAGGATGAATGGGAGTAGGAGAATGAAGGGGAAAATGCTGTGAGATCAGAACTGGCGGAATATGGAAGGGAAGAATAATAAAACTAATCAACTAAAACTAAAGACAGAAGGGTATAGGGTGAATGGGAGTAGGAGGATGAAGGGGAAAATGCTGTGAGATCACAACTGGCGGAATATGGAAGGGAAGAATAATAAAACTAATCAACTAAAACTAAAGACAGAAGGGTATAGGGTGAAGGGTGAATGGGAGTAGGAGGATGAAGGAGAAAATGCTGTGAGATCACAACTGGCGGAATATGGAAGGGATGAAAGAAAGAGCGGGCGGACGGGAGCTCTAATATGAAGGGAGAGGAAAACTATGTTAAGTCATAGCTGCTTCCATCCTTCTTTTACATTAAATACAATTTACAGACTCAGATTTTTTTACACATTTTTATAATACTTATATATATATACATCAAATTTGGAAGTATTTTTTTTGCAGGGGGTCTGTAGAGCAGACTGTGTATTATGTGTTTCGCATTCTTACAAATTCTAATTAATGACACCGTAACTGTCCGCCCCCGCCCCCCATCACCACCCCCCTGTCCCGAGGGGTGGGGGGAAGCGAATTATGTAAGAAATTGAACAATGAAACGACGCGAGGGAACTTTTTTTGTTTTGTGAAATGAAATAAGCAGTTTATGGCAATTCGTACAATATTTTTGTTCTCCCCTCCTCCCCTCCCCCTCCCCTACGACTTCCTGATAAGCATTCTCGTTAATCATTAGTCATGCACCTGTTACGGCTGCATCCAAAAATAACTTCGCCGTACTGTACCATGAATCAAGACAAACTTTATAAAAGTGTCAGCGATTTTTTGGGGGACTAGACGGACGGACGCCGGTGCGTTGCGTGGTTGGGAGGAACATTTCACGAGTTCGGGGCATTTGTCAGTGAAGTTTCTCTTGGAAACTCTTGGGGGGACTGACTGCTCGTCGTCACGAATATCCTCACAGAAAACAAGATAGGGAATTACAGTTCCTCTTTAGCAAACTTGCAACACGACGTGAATTTGTGTAACGCCCTTTTGAATGTAACTACTATCTACTACGAGGAAATAGTTTTCATTAATGCTCAACAGGAAAAATAAATACTTTAATTACACGCATCAAGCCACATGTTCTCAATGGGAAATGAACGCTGGAGAAATAATAGAAAGAACTCCATCTGAATAAGGTCAAGAAAACATCAATTTCTAATTAAACTCATCAAATAAAATTCGGTTTAATAAATTTCATAATAGCAGATAAAATTATTTCCTCTCCAAGTTGGTTGATTCAGCGTCACTCTTCGATAATTTTATTAATTATCGTGTAAAAAAAGGAAAACAATTCAAGCTAAGAAATTGTTTTGTAAAATTAAAAGCTACATAAATTTATTTTTAAAAAAAATAAAATGTAGCAGATTTCATCTAAAGTAATGTACATAATATGACTACCATTATTTTGACTTATACATATATACAAAATATTTATTTGAATTAATACATGTTCTATTATATTTATAAAAAGCATTACTGCTTTTTTTTATAACTTTCGAACGTACGTACATAAATGTAGATGAGTTTTAAATGTTAGGGGAAAACATTCAGTGAAATGATTACAAAGGTTTTTTTTAAAAAAAATACTTTTTCACTTTAATTATTTCCCAAAATTAATAATTAATATTTATTCAAACTTTAAAACCCTTCGATTTCCCTAAATAAAGGGTCTGTTGAAAGTCGAAAAAATTAATGTTTACAAATTATAATTTTTTTTTAAGAATGTAATTAATATCTATTTTAAACTGCGTAAAGTAATATTCCAATTTTTAATGAATATAATTGATTGTATATTTTTAAAGTGTCTTAAAATTTGGTACGGGGTTTGTTTATACAGAGTGACGTAATCCGCGCATCTAAAACCGGAATTCGGAGCGGAAGACGAAAATAATAAATTTAGAAAAATGGTTAAAAATAAATTTGGAATTGTAAAGAGATTTGCAAAATATGGAATTTTTTTTAAAAAAATGTAGCAGATTTCATCTAAAGTAATGTACATGATATGACCACCATTATTTTGACTTATACATATATATATACAAAGTATTTATTTGAATTAATACGTATTCTATTATGTTTATAAAAAGCATTACTCCTTTTTTTTATAACTTTCGAACGTACGTACATAAATGTAGATGAGTTTTAAATGTTAGGGAAAAACACTCAGTGAATTGATTACATCATGTTTTGTTTAATTGTTTAATGTTTTATGATATTTATAAAAAAATGTTATTTTCCGGTAGGAGAACGTCTAGTATATAAGAAACGTGACGAATTTGGGTCATGAAGTTTTAAGGCAGCTTCGCCGGACCGCAATTGTTTCCGTGTAAAGGGGAAGTTAAGGCCGTGCATCACGTCACTTGCTGACTGACGTACGAACGACCGCGAATTTGTTACGTGCCCGATAACTTGCTCCTGCGCTTCAGAATTGGGGCGGCAGATAAATAGACGCACACACAAAATGACGGCCAATTACTCGCACAATGGAACGTAACGCTGGGTGATGAGCGTCGTGCTTGCTTATCTTTTTCCAGAAGAGTGCGGTCAAAATAAAATTATAAGTCGGCGACGATTCTTCTCCTCATATTAAAAAAAACGTTGTACGTGGAAAACGGATGTTTTCCTTTCCGTGTCACTGATATTCACAAAATATTTTCTACGCCGTTCATTTAGACAAAAAATTTTTGAAAATACACCCCCCATAAATTTTATGTCTTACAATGCATAAATGAAAAAATTTAAATCCAACATGTCTGACTTTCCAATAATAAATTATTATGTACCTACAAAAGCTTCGTGAAGCAGAGTATAACTATTCTTTTAAATGGCGCTGCTGCTGCTGCTGTTTTACTCTGTGGTACAGGATTTTCTTAATCGTCCTTCTAGTATTTAAATCAAGGTTCCTGCTGCAAAAAGGCGTGGAAGAAGCTGCTGCCAACCTTGTAAAATAGTACACACCACATATCTTTAAAAATTTCTATTCAGTTTTTTCTGCTCCTATTTCCTCAATCGAGAATTAATGGAAACAACAATAAATCTAAATCTATTGAGCGCAAAATCAGTAGTCAAAAATTACCCAATTCTATAATATTTAATAATTAAGTTCCAATTGTTGTTCTAAATTGTTAACGTAACTTAATCCAGTCTAGACCAATTTAGATAAGTTTATAATTTTTAGTTGAAGATATGGGATAGTTCCATATTTTGCAAATCTCTTTACAATTCCAAATTTATTTTTAACCATTTTTCTAAATTTATTATTTTCGTCTTCCGCTCCAAATTCCGGTTTTAGATGCGCGGATTACGTCACTCTGTACAAACAAACCCGTACCAAATATTTTAGATACTTTAAAAATATACAATCAATTATATTCATTAAAAATTGGAAATATTACTTTACGCATTTTAAAATAGATATTAATTACATTCTAAAAAAAATTAAAATTTGTAAACTTATATTTTTTTCGACTTTCAACAGACCTTTATTTTGGAAAGTTGAAGGTTTTATAAAGGTTGAATAAATATTAATTATTAATTTTGGGAATTTTTTAAAGTGAAAAAGTATTTTTTTTTGAAAAAACCTTTCTCCTTTTTATAGATGCATATGGCAAATTTTAACAAAAACTCCTAGCTTCAAATTTGAAAACTCTTTTACGGTTACTAGGAGTTTAAAATATATTTTATTGCGACTTTATTAAAAACTATTGGCGCAAAATAATAAAAAAAGAGATCAAAAATCATATTATCAGTTATATTGAATTTATATTGAGTGCAAAATCAGTTATAGTAGTCAAAAATTACCCAATTCTATAATATTTAATAATTAAGTTCCAATTGTTGTTCTAAATTGTTAACGTAACTTAATCCAGTCTAGACCAATTTAGATAAGTTTATATTTATGGTTGCCACATTGAAATATGATCATGGATTAAATTAACTTCTCTTGGCAGTGACGTTAAGAAAACAATTATTAAAGAAAACATCCAGATTAATTTTTAAAAGTTAAGTTCTATGGATTCTTCATTGGATTTAGATTTATTGTTGTTTCCATTAATCCTCGATTGAGGAAATAGGATACGTCATACATTAAAAATTAAAAATGAACAAAATAAAGTAAATAATTAAAGACAAATAAACTTAAAATAAATTAGTAAAAGAAAGTGTATATAGACAAAAGTCAATATAAACACAACACGGACACACACACACTGGGAAACACAAACAAGCACACACACACTGAGGAACACGCAATGGAGTTTTGAACCACTACTTGGACCAGGAAACTGTCCTTGCTCCAGCAGCAATATACATGAAACAAACAAACAAAAGAGCAGAAAAAACTGAATAGAAATTTTAAAGATATGTGATGTGCTATTTTACAAGGTTGGCAGCAGCAGCAGCTCATTCAACACTTGCAGCAGCAGGAACCTTGATTTAAATACTAGAAGGACGATTAAGAAAATCCTGTACCACAGAGTAAAACAGCAGCAGCGCCATTTAAAAGAATAGTTTTACTCTGCTTCACCACGAAGCTTTTGTAGTTACTATTTTTTTAACCTCTGGGCGGAAGGAAGGCTGTTGTATAAAATTATCCCCGGGGGTATTGTGAATACTTTTCTGGTGTAGAGAGAACAAGGGCGATGCTTGTCCGACCTTAGAGCTGAACCTCTGATTTCTGGTCGCGTATTCATGAAACTCGCCATTTGTTTGAAACAAATTAGTGTTCCGCTTTAACTAGGGTCTAACTAGTTTTAGGGCGGTATATTTTTTTTATATACGGAATAAAGAACTGAGACCAAATTGAACTAAAACGAAAAAACCCGTCGATACTTCGCGATGACATTATGGGGCAGAAGTAAGAGAGTTAATATCAAATAATAAAACACAGGGAAAATTGAAAAGGGGCTGAACCGCAACGGGCAGGTCGTAAAATTCTTTTCTTTTTTTTTCTCCCCCTTCCCGTCCCAGCAGTGATAAAAGTTCTTGCTTCCATATTTATAGCCCACTTAATCACCTGCTGAAGGTAATACCATCGCATTAACTCCAAGGCGCATGAGCGTGAAAAAAAGACAGAAGACTTTCCAATATCTCCTACACAGACCCGGATTTCCAACCCATGTATGTGAATAACTTCAGTGCAGAATTGGACCCGATGTTAATTGACCTTCAAATTTCCCGTAGGTTCCATTATTCATGTATTTCTCTCAATGTTTATTGAGTTTGGGTTGTAATGAGGATAGTAACACTGATGCATCTCATTGCATTGACAGACTTGAAGAACTAATAGTCACCGACCAACGAGGAGAAAGGTAATTCATGCAATTCAAATACAGAACTTATTTCAGGCTGCCATGAATAATTAACAGGCTGTAAACAACACGCAACTCCATCTCGCTCTGTTAGTGAAATGAAAAAGAGAAAAAAAAAGTACAATAATTGTAATAGACATTGGCCATCCTGGTGAAATGAGACTCAGTGTTTGCGTTCAAACACTCAACACACAGAACAGACTTTCATAAATATTTAACTGTCTGTAGTTGTTTAAGAAACGCAAAAAAAAATATATTCAATGAATAATACTTTGTGTATAACATGTAAGACTTCGACTGTGCACGAAATTAATTCAAATCATAAATAATCTCCGTACTATAGATATTTAACTTAGTTAAACGCACCCTGTGAAGTAATTTATTAATACTGTCATTATTAATTTTTATTTTAAATTTAGCTTGTTGAGATTTTCGAAATTTGGTAACTTAGTTAAATACACCCTGTGAAGTAATTTATTAATACTATCATTATTAATTTTTATTTTAAATTTAGCTTGTTGTGATTTTAAAAATTTGTTAACTTAGTGAAGTAATTTATTAATACCATCATTATTAATTTTTATTTTAAATTTAACTTGTTGAGATTTTCGAAATTTTCTAACTTAGTTAAACGCACCCTGTGAAATAATTATGAATACCATCGTTATTAGTTTTTATTTAAATTTGGTTTGTTGAGATTTTCGAAATTTTTTAACTTAGTTAAACGCACCCTGTTAAGTAATTTATTCATACCATAATTATTAATTTTTATTTTAACGTTAGATTGTTGAGATTTTCGACATTCGTTAAAACCAAAATTTAGTTTCTTGAGATTTTCGAAATTTTTTAACTTAGTTAAACGCACCCCCTGTTAAGTAATTTATTAATACTATCATTATTCATTTTTATTTTAAATTAAGATTGTTAAGATTTTCGAAATTTTTTAACTTAGTTAAACGCACCCCCTGTTAAGTAATTTATTCATACCATCATTATTAATTTTTATTTTAACGTTAGATTGTTGAGATTTTCGAAATTTGGTAACTTAGTTAAACGCACCCTGTGAAGTAATTTATTAATACCATCCTTATTAATTTTTATTTTAAATTTAGCTTGTTGAGATTTTCGAAATTTGTTAACTTAGTTAAACGCACCCTGTGAAGTAATTTATTAATACCATAATTATTAATTTTTGTTTTAAATTTAGCTTCTTGAGATTTTCGAAATTTTTTAACTTTGTTAAACGCACCCCCTGTTAAGTAATTTATTCATACCATAATTATTAATTTTTGTTTTAAATTTAGCTTCTTGAGATTTTCGAAATTTGTTCAATTAGTTAAACGCACACTGTGAATTAATTTAATAATACTATCATTATTCATTTTTATTTTAAATTAAGATTGTTAAGATTTTCGAAATTTTTTAACTTAGTTAAACGCACCCTGGCTAGTAATTTATTAATACCATCATTATTAATTTTTATTTTAAATTTAGCTTGTTGAGATTTTCGAAATTTGCTCACTTTTTTAAATGCACCTTTTGAAGTAATTTATTAATACCATAAATTTTTATTTTAAATTAACCTTGTTGAGATTTTTGAAATTTGGTAACTTATTTAAACGTACCCTGTGAAGTAACTTATTAATACCATAAATATTAATTTTTATTTTAAATTTAGCTTGTTGAGATTTTCGAAATTTGTTAACTTAGTTAAATGAATCCTGTGAAGTAATTAATTAATACCATCCCTTTTTAATTTTTTTTAAATTTATCTTCTTGAGATTTTCAAAATTTGTTAACTTAGTTAAATGAATCCTGTGAAGTAGTTTATTAATATCATCATTATTAATTTTTATTTTAAATTTAACTTGTTGAACTTTTCGAAACTTTTTAACTTAGTAAAACGCACCCTGTGAAGTAATTTATTAATGAATACAATCACTATTAATTTTTATTTTAGACGACGAAATCAACTTAAATATCTCTATAAATAACAGTAGATTGTTCTTGTATGCTGATTAATTGGCGGCTACAAGAAAGCCAAGGGCCCAACACCAGAACGAGATTACAAAGGGTGCAGAGGATTATTAAGGCTGAGGTAGTACGTTGCTCAATTATTAAAGCGTCGGTGGTGGCTGTTTTTCGTAGAGATTTGTTGAGCGCTGAGTTAGGCCGCCATGTTTTGTTGTCAGCAGCATAGCGGAAAGCGTTACGCCAAGTTGTGAAGGTGGGGGGGATGAGGTGAGGTGGTAATAAAAACACGGCGCCAAAGGCCGACATAATTTATCCTCCGCACCTGGCACGCGTAATTGGCGTTGCACAATTAATACAGCCGTCTCTCAAATGTGCGCCCGATTCCAGGCGCCATGCTTTTAAAAAAAAATTATTCTTGATCGCCGAGCAAATCAGCTGTATTATTGTCCAATGTGATTCACTTCCTGCTTTCAGAGACGAGGATTTAGCACACTCGGTAAAAGTCGAAACAATAACGAAACTTAATGAATTAAAGTGCGTGAAACGATAAAACATTCTTCACAATCCTTAACGTTAGGAAAAAGATTTATCTACCACGAATGGTCTCTAATTTTTTTTTGTTTCCTCTTTAAAACTTCAAAATAGTCCAACTTTGATTTAACACTTTATTTACCTATTATGACAGTACACCATTTTACTTTTTAACTTTCATCTTTGCCTGTTGTTAAAAAGCAAGGGTGATATACTGTATCCTTCTCTTACTCCTTTTTTTTTCTTATTTCTGCTTTCTGTTCTTATCTTTAAATTCTGAATACTGCTGACTGGCTTCTGCAGAGGTTATGGATGACTATTGTTTCCCGATATATTTTATTCCTGTCCTCTTTAAAACCCCTTAGTAGTGTGTTCCACTTCACATTCTCAAAGATTTTTTTTTCTAAATTTGAACGTAGGCCAGGATAAGAAGAAACACGCCCGAGCTCATGGCATTTGTGGATTAACAAAAAGTCTTCGATAATGGGAACTGGAATACACTGTTAAGGATTTTTGAAGAGAACAGGAATACGATATCCAGAAAGAAAGCTTATTTACAGCTTCTACAGAATTGAAATGTATAATTTTTTTTAAATTTATTTATATATTTTATAAATTTTATCTACTTGTCTAATTTCATAATTGATATCTGAGTATTTTTTTTTACACTACGTGTTACTCAATAATTCTTCTCTTCTTCTTTTTCGGCTTTTCCCCCTTTACAGGTTTTTCCGTCTTCAATTTCCATTTCTGTCTGTCGTTCCAATCTCCCTCTTCCAAATTCCTATGTTCCATTATAGTATTCATGTGGGTTTTCCACTTTAATCTGGGTCTGCCCCGTTTATTTTCTCCAGGAGGTGACTGACCACTGGTATATTTCGTTTGGCCATCTTTCGTTTTCCATTCTTTGTACATGACCATATCATTTTAGGGTTTGATTTTCAATCCTTTTAACAACGGACGTAGTTACGTTCATTTTGAATTCCAAAGGAGCTCATTTCTAATTTTATCCTGTCTCGTTTTTTTTTGAAGACATCTCCTCAGATAATCTAATTCTACTGTTCTAATTTTTTTTTTTGTAATTCTGTCAGGGTCCAAATTTCACTTGAATAACATAGAATGTTCTGTATTATGCTATTATTATTTTTGTTTTCCTTTGTTAATTAAGTTTCTGTTCCAAATTATTCCGTGTAGAGTCTTGGTAGCATTTTGTTTTTTTGCCATTGCAATTTTAGTTTGTATAACTCTTCCTACATTTTTAATTTTTGACCCCATGTAATTAAAAAAATTATTCCGTGTAGAGTCTTGGTAGCATTTTTTTTGCCATTGCAATTTTAGTTTGTATAACTCTTCCTACATTTTTAATTTTTGACCCCATGTAATTAAAAAAATTATTCCCTGTAGAGTCTTGCTTTTTTGGTAATTCTGTCAGGGTCCAAATTTCACTTCAATAACATAGAATGTTCTGTATTATGCTATTATTATTTTTGTTTCCCTTTGTTAATTAAGTTTCTGTTCCAAATTATTCCGTGTAGAGTCTTGGTAGCATTTTTTTTGCCATTGCAATTTTAGTTTGTATAACTCTTCCTACATTTTTAATTTTTGACCCCCCATGTATTTAAAAAAAATTTCACATTTTTTTTATTTATTTTTCCTGTTTCGAGTGTTACGTCTTCCCCGCCCTTTATTCCTGGACACGTGTATTCTGTCTTCTGCAAAAAAAAATTATGTTCAGTCCCCATTTTTTTTTATATTTTCTCTCTCTCTTCCATGAGCTTATTGATCGTGTGTGTGTGTATGTATGATGTCATGTCCTCTTCACCTCCTGCAAAAATATTACCTGATCGTCATCTAACAACATTCCTATAGGAATACCCATTCCATAGCGTGTTTTTTTTATACCGCATAATTTAAGTGCCTGATCCAAATAAATATTAAAAAGTGTCCCTGCCTGCCCGAGGGGCTTTTATCCTCACTAAATTCTTCTTCTGTTCGTTTATTCTGTATTTTACCCTGTACTGATTACTGTTCCGATGTTATATTGGCCTTTCATGTCATTCAATTGATGACACAAAATGTATCATTTAGCCCATTGAAACTAATTAGTAGCCCCCCCATGGCTGTATATCATTCCACACACGTCAACAGTTTGCAGGTCAATACCATTGTCGCCTGTGGTTAACATGAATTCATGACCCTCCCTAATTCCTCGCGGTGACGTAAGTAAAATCATCTCCTAGTAGACCCCCCGCGATTACTGTAAGGACCATGATGATGATGATGATGACGAATTGCTGCAGTACAGTTCAGAATGAAATAAGTTAAAGGGTAAATGACACTCGAAAAAAACATATTTTATGAAGCTATTTTTTAAAATAACCACCACGTAGAAAAAAATGTAGAATCATGCTGTAGGGAAAGATTTTTGGACCGTCGAGGTTTTTTGTAATAATTGATAAAACAATATTCATAATTGTATTAGAGTCGTTTTCTCGCTCAAATTTTGCCAACACTGTCCGCTTGATAATATGAAAAATTTAATAATATTTTGAAAGGAACCCAGTGGAACCACTAAGAGCTTCTGCACTAAAGTGAACAATTTTTTCATCACATTGATACATACATACATAAAAAAACAGGGGGTTGTTAATTATCTGATTAATCTCACGACACACGTGGTTAATATTTATTTAAAAAAATAATAATAATAATATTCTAATTTTATTAATATCCATATTTTTTTATAAAAAAAGCAGTTTATGCTTTCTTGGGGTGGTAACAGGCTACATGAGGGTGGGTGATCCTGAAACAGGCAACTACCCCTTTAATAGCATAGGAAGAGCCGAGAATTTACGTGGCCCTAAAACAGCCCCCAAAATAAAAAACAAACCCCCCGATGTCAAATACTGAAGTTACGTCGGGCCACGAAAAACATCTGTCATTTTATAATCTACCAAAAATAATTATAATTTAAGTAAATGACGTGAACCAAAGTTAATTTGAAACTTTTAGGGCAGCGTCGACATGAAAATTTTTGGGTGGTATTTTAATTAATCGGCACAGGAGGTCCGAATGTTGTGGGACGAAACTTTTCGACTTAAATTAAATTACCTCAATTTCTTGACTTTTTGGCCATTATTTTATTTATAATATTAAGTTAGACTAATATAATTACATTATTTATATCAGTCATATAATTTTTTTGAAAAAATATAAACTTTATATTCCAAAATTTAATTCAATATTTAAAAAAAAGTTAAATCCTTTTAATAATTTAATTGAAGAAGTCCACAAAGTTGGATGAAACGACGAATTTGTATCAACAAAGTTATAATTATGTTCATACATATTTATATCTATGTTGTAAAAAAAAATTGTACCAACAAAAGAAAAATATTGTTAAACAGACCTGTTATTGAATCTAGAAAACAGGTCAAGTAAATTATTATCAATAAAAAAAATAAAAAATAAATTCCAAAATTAATATAGCCAAGGAAGAATTGTTTTTATCACATCCGGAAGGTGTCTTGTTTATTTCAAAAAATTTATTTTTCTGACATTAATAATTAATGATAATAAAAAAATAAAAATACGGACCACATAAGTCAGAAAATAAATTTAATTACCATTTAAATTAATTTTTTTTATTTGTTTATTTCTAACTCTTTCAAGGTTCATTTAGCAGTTATACTAAACCACGTGAAAATAAAAAGTATTGAAAAAATATATATATCATTCGGGAACCTATAAATTTAACAATAACTGTGGCTAATCATTAAACTTGATAGATTTTTTTATTTTTGAAAAAATAATAATGAAAATATCATGAGTTAAAATGTCAAGGACTGCAAAAGTAGTCCATTTTGTGGGGGTCCATTATGAAAAATTTTAACAGCTGTTTTAATAAATATCATTTCAGATATATTACGTTTAAATATATTTTGTTTAGATCATTATTCGAATCACAATCATGATCGAGGTTACAACTTTTTATCTGTGTGTTAATTTTCTGTCATGTAATAATTATTAACACTTATCTTTCTGTAAACAGTAATAGTTATTAACCTGCTCTGAAATAGTTTATTAATTTTAGAAAGAACTACCTATAAACTATGAAGATTGTTTAAAACCACTCAGTATTGTCCCTTATCGAGTTATTTATACGAAGTCACTTGGAGGTAAGATGATGGACATTGCTGTGTGATATGCATAGGGGACTGACAGCGGAAAGCTTACAGCATGTGATAGGAGACTCAGAGGTCAGGAGGCAGAAACATCAAAGAAGTGTAGAACCACTGATTGAGTTGAGAGGATGAGGTTGAAAGAAGCATCAAGTAGTTGAGAGTCAGTGTGGTTAGAACCTCTTGGAAAAGCAAGTTGTGATAACTTGTAAACGCAATCATCGATTAAGAGCTGAGAGATAGAGTCCGTGTTTGTAAAGTTGTTGGAGAGTTGCAAACTTGGAGGGGGATCGACGACCAGCGACCAGGAGGAAGACCGAAGTCTGTGGTGCAAAGCGGACAGTCTTGAAAAAAACGAGACGAGGCTGTCGTGTTTTCCTAGAGTAGGAAGGGACGAATCTCAAAGTTAAGTCCATGTAAAGAAGCTGCGCAGTCACTGAGGATCTACTTGAACGAAACTCAAAATTTATCTTTAGAACAGACCGAAATAATATCTACTACTTTTCAAAATGTATAAAATTACCAGATAATATACAAAAAAAATATAGTTACTGAATTAAGAAAATATTCAACCTGAAAGACTTCAGTAACACAATAGTATCTGAAGTGTTCCCAAGCCGTTAAAAATACAGAGTAAAATTTAGCCATTAATTACGGGGTGTAATAATAATGAAAAACAGTTATGAAAACCGACAAGAGGATAAACGTTCATGAAACTCAAAATTTCTCTGCACAACAGACGGAAATAATATCTACTACTTTTCAAAATGTATAAAATTACCAAGAAAATATTCAACCTGAAAGACTTCAGTAACAATAGTATCTGAAGTATTACCACGTAATTAAAATTACAGACTAAAATTTAGCCATTAATTACGGGGTGTAATAATAATATAAAACAGTTATGAAAACCGAAAAGAGGATAAACGTTCATGAAACTCAAAATTTCTCTGCACAACAGACCGAAATAATATCTACTACTTTTCAAAATGTATAAAATTACCAGATAATATAAAAATATTGTTACTGAATTAAGAAAATATTCAACCTGAAAGACTTCAGTAACACAATAGTATCTGAAGTATTACCACGTCGTTAAAAATACAGAGTAAAATTTAGCCATTAATTACGGGGTGTAATAATAATGGAAAACAGTTATGAAAACCGACAAGAAGATAAACGTTCATGAAACTCAAAATTTCTCTGCACAACAGACCGAAATAATTTCTACTAGTTTTTAAAAATGTATAAAATTACCAGATAATATAAAAATATTGTTACTGAATTAAGAAAATATTCAACCTGAAAGACTTCAGTAACAATAGTATCTGAAGTGTTACCACGTCGTTAAAAATACAGAGTAAAATTTAGCCATTAATTACGGGGTGTAATAATAATGGAAAACAGTTATGAAAACCGACAAGAGGATAAACGTTCGTGAAACTCAAAATTTTATCTGCACAACAGACCGAAATAATATCTACTACTTTTCAAAATGTATAAAATTACCAGATAATATACAAAAAAATATATTTTTACTGAATTAAGAAAATATTCAACCTGAAAGACTTCAGTAACACAATAGTATCTGAAGTATTACCACGTCGTTAAAAATACAGAGTAAAATTTAGCCATTAATTACGGGGTGTAATAATAATGAAAAACAGTTATGAAAACCGACAAGAGGATAAACGTTCATGAAACTCAAAATTTCTCTGCACAACAGACCGAAATAATTTCTACTACTTTTCAAAATGTATAAAATTACCAGATAATATACAAAAAAAATATTGTTACTGAATTAAGAAAATATTCAACCTGAAAGACTTCAGTAACAATAGTATCTGAAGTATTACCACGTAATTAAAATTACAGAGTAAAATTTAGCCATTAATTACGGGGTGTAATAATAATGAAAAACAGTTATGAAAACCGACAAGAGGATAAACGTTCATGAAACTCAAAATTTCTCTGCACAACAGACCGAAATAATATCTACTACTTTTCAAAATGTATAAAATTACCAGATAATACACAAAAAAAAATATTGTTACTGAATTAAGAAAATATTCAACCTGAAAGACTTCAGTAACAATAGTATCTGAAGTGTTACCACGTCGTTAAAAATACAGAGTAAAATTTAGCCATTAATTACGGGGTGTAATAATAATGGAAAACAGTTATGAAAACCGACAAGAGGATAAACGTTCATGAAACTCAAAATTTCTCTGCACAACAGACCGAAATAATATCTATTACTTTTCAAAATGTATAAAATTACCAGATAAGAAAATATTCAACCTGAAAGACTTCAGTAACACAATAGTATCTGAAGTATTACCACGTAATTAAAATTACAGAGTAAAATTTAGCCATTAATTACGGGGTGTAATAATAATGAAAAACAGTTATGAAAACCGACAAGAGGATAAACGTTCATGAAACTCAAAATTTCTCTGCACAACAGACCGAAATAATATCTACTACTTTTCAAAATGTATAAAATTACCAGATAATATACAAAAAAAATATTGTTACTGAATTAAGAAAATATTCAACCTGAAAGACTTCAGTAACACAATAGTATCTGAAGTATTACCACGTAATTAAAATTACAGAGTAAAATTTAGCCATTAATTACGGGGTGTAATAATAATGGAAAACAGTTATTAAAACCGAGAAGAGGATAAACGTTCATGAAACTCAAAATTTCTCTGCACAACAGACCGAAATAATATCTACTACTTTTCAAAATGTATAAAATTACCACTTAATATACAAAAAAAAATATTTAACCCAACAACTATAACATAAAGAATGTTATTTTAACGCGGGAAGATCGCAGATAAATCACCAAAGGACGAAATAACTTAAAATAATACATCGCAACAGCTTAATAAGGTTATCAGTCTAATGCTAGTATTGTAGTTAGTTAGACAGGTAAAAAGAAATGTGGTATGTAACGATTTAAATGAACGATGAAGAACGTAACGTGTTCAGCGATGGCGATCGTAGAGTAGGAAGGGAAGGATGGATGGAAGAAGCACGTCGCTAATCAATCCGATGTCAAGATTGCAAAAGTTGATTGGCAACGAGTTTCATCGATTGTGAGGAACAAATGAAAAGGAACAGCTATTGCCATGTGACAGAAACTGATTTGAAACCATTGTTGAAGCTATCCTACAGAACGGTGAGCCTTCGGTATCGGAAAGCTGATAAGATACAAACACCATGCGATTTCTCCTGATTGGCCTTCCGAAATTGAAAAGCTATACGGTAACATTTCACAACGGAAAATGTTGTTGTGAGACACGCGCGCGAGAATAATTGTTGGAATTCTTTTAGAAAACTTCCCTTCACAAATTATTGTTAAATTATAAACAGTTACCAGAAGAAATTCAAGAAATTAAATTCTTAACAAAAAAAACACGAACGAATCAAAACCAAATGATGAAAATATAAAACATGGGGTTGTGTTACACTTTGGAATATTGGAAAATTAGTGACATGAAGCAAAGTATAAGTTGACAAATTAAAATGACCAAAATAATTATGAAAAAAAAAGTTTTTTCATCTGAATAAACAATTTTTGGGTTTCCACCCGGGTTAAACGGAGTTTAAGCCACGACGTTTCGACGGCGTACTCTGCCATCGTTCTCAAGAAACGAAACGTCGTGGTTTAAACTCCATTTAACCCGGGTGGAAACCCCAAGAATTGTTTATTCGGGATATAAACCGGGAAAAACCTTCGAAATTTAATATGTTTTCATCTATCGTCAATTTAAATATATGAAACGAAATATATCTGGACGCTACTTGAAGGATGGTCGTCCGCTTTCACTCCGCACGCGCAAACACTCACACAGGAAGCTGAAGAGACGTTGTTACAGAATGTAACAGTCTCTTCTCTAGCGTTACAACCCATGATGAGTTTCAGCCTTATTATCCAATTTATTCCACGACATCGTGATGAGTTTCAGCCTCAGTATCCAATTTCTTCCACGACATCATGATGAGTTTCAGCCTCAGTATCCAATTTCTTCCACGACATCATGATGAGTTTCAGCCTTAGTATCCAATTTATTCCATGACATCATGATGAGTTTCAGCCTTAGTATCCAATTTCTTCCATGACATCATGATGAGTTTCAGCCTTAGTATCCAATTTATTCCACGACATCGTGATGAGTTTCAGCCTCAGTATCCAATTTCTTCCACGACATCATGATGAGTTTCAGCCTCAGTATCCAATTTCTTCCACGACATCATGATGAGTTTCAGCCTTAGTATCCAATTTATTCCATGACATCATGATGAGTTTCAGCCTCAGTATCCAATTTCTTCCACGACATCATGATGAGTTTCAGCCTTAGTATCCAATTTATTCCATGACATCATGATGAGTTTCAGCCTTAGTATCCAAATTTCTTCCATGACATCATGATGAGTTTCAGCCTTAGTATCCAATTTATTCCATGACATCATGATGAGTTTCAGCCTTAGTATCCAATTTCTTCCACGACATCACGATGAGTTTCAGCCTTAGTATCCAAATTTCTTCCACGACATCGTGATGAGTTTCAGCCTTAGTATCCAATTTATTCCATGACATCACGATGAGTTTCAGCCTTAGTATCCAATTTCTTCCACGACATCATGATGAGTTTCGGCCTCAGTATCCAATTTCTAATACGACATCGTGATGAATTTCAGCCTCAGTATCCAATTTATTCCACGACATCGTGACGAGTTTCAGCCTCAGTATCCAATTTCTTCCACAACATCATGATGAGTTTCAGCCTCAGTATCCAATTAATTCCACGACATCACGATGAGTTTCAGCCTCAGTATCCAATTAATTCCACGACATCGTGATGAGTTTCAGCCTCAGTATCCAATTAATTCCACGACATCATGATGAGTTTCAGGCACAGTATCCAATTTATTCCATGACATCATGATGAGTTTCAGCCTTAGTATCCCACTTCTTCCATAACATCACGATGAGTTTCAGCCTCAGTATCCAATTTCTTCCATGACATCACGATGAGTTTCAGCCTCAGTATCCAATTTATTCCACGACATCATGATGAGTTTCAGCCTTAGTATCCAATTTCTTCCACGACATCACGATGAGTTTCAGCCTTAGTATCCAATTTATTCCATGACATCATGATGAGTTTCGGCCTTAGTATCCAATTTATTCCATGACATCATGATGAGTTTCAGCCTCAGTATCCAATTTCTTCCATGACATCACGATGAGTTTCAGCCTCAGTATCCAATTTCTTCCACGACATCACGATGAGTTTCAGCCTTAGTATCCAATTTCTTCCACGACATCACGATGAGTTTCGGCTTTAGTATCCAATTTATTCCATGACATCATGATGAGTTTCGGCCTTAGTATCCAATTTATTCCATGACATCATGATGAGTTTCAGCCTCAGTATCCAATTTCTTCCATGACATCATGATGAGTTTCAGCCTTAGTATCCAATTTCTTCCACGACATCACGATGAGTTTCAGCCTTAGTATCCAATTTCTTCCACGACATCACGATGAGTTTCAGCCTTAGTATCCAATTTCTTCCACGACATCGTGATGAGTTTCAGCCTCAGTATCCCATTTCTTCCACGACATCATGATGAGTTTCAGCCTTAGTATCCAATTTATTCCATGACGTCATGATGAGTTTCAGCCTCAGTATCACATTTCTTCCACGACATCACGATGAGTTTCAGCCTTAGTATCCAATTTATTCCATGACTTCACGATGAGTTTCAGCCTCAGTATCCAATTTATTCCACGACATCGTGATGAGTTTCAGCCTTAGTATCCAATTTCTTCCACGACATCGTGATGAGTTTCAGCCTCAGTATTCAATTTCTTCCCCGACATCGTGATGAGTTTCAGCCTTAGTATCCAATTTATTCCACGACATCATGATGAGTTTCAGCCTCAGTATCCAATTTCTTCCACGACATCGTGATGAGTTTCAGCCTCAGTATCCAATTTCTTCCACGACATCGTGATAAGTTTCAGCCTTAGTATCCAATTTATTCCACGACATCGTGATGAGTTTCAGCCTCAGTATCCAATTTCTTCCACGACATCATGATGACCGCTTTCCCACATTCATCAACATCTTCATCCTATTATCATTATTATATCATATTTCTGCTAGTATTCCCAAAATTATTGTTCTTTATTATTAAATACAGATATTAGAATGAATAATGCCAACCGGGCACCACGAGACTTTCTGCTCACCGGGAAGTTGCCAATATTTTCATCTTCCGACAATCCATATTTTTAATTTGGTAATATTTTTTAACAGTCAAAGAGTCTTTTTTTGGTTTTATCAGTCTCAGGAGTTACCTGATACAGAACAAATCCTATGAAATGTAAGGATGTTTCCTGCATCCGTCTTATCGTGGAGGAGACGTTTTGCATGTTGGCAGCACCACCACCACCACAACATAAGCAATGCCAACTGTTGCGAAGAAATTACCCAACGAAGCTCTTCAGCCTAAACAGAATGTACTTTTTCGATCACGAAACGTACTCAGTTACGTACGGAAATTGGGGAACAGCTTTCCGGGGCAGACGTTGACGTAATTTGATTGTAATCCCGGGTTCAATTCCCGATCCAACACGATCCAGTTCGCATCTCGGCTCAATGGCACAGTTGCTATTGTTTTCCATCTGGTTCTCATTTTGGAAAGGTTTTCTCTTATATATAAAATTCGCTTCTTTCCGTGGGGGTTGAATTCATACATCTGTATTCGAAACTCACAAAATTGCGGAAGAAGCGTAGAAACGTGACAAAAATTCAATTCCCTCCAGTTAGCATATTTGCCGTTTTCAACTGGACGGCGTGGACTAGGAAGGTCTTCCTTTCACTTGCTTAGAAATTTAACTTCTATCACAACCACTACCTTACTTAAATAATAATTTCATGTGATAAATGTTCCTTAACAAAAAATTAATTTCCGATAGGGCAACCTATTTCGTGGTTTGGACTTTTCGTCCTCTTTTTTTTTTCCTTCTCTCCCTCTAAGTTACTTGCATGTACCCGAACGCCGTCCTGAAGCTCAGAAACTTTTTTTTTCTTCTTCCCCCTATTTCAATCCTTCACATTGGGTATTCACGTAGTATCATACTACAAAACTTTTCTTTCTAAGATGCCACTGGATTCAGCACAATGATGTCTACTGTCTTCAGCCTCGTTTCTATGTTTAGTGCGGACCATTTTGAGGTCCGTCTAAGCTTCCAGCACGACTTCAATGCGAGTTCTTTTGGGGTGTAAACTTCTGCTGAGGCTCTTAGCGAAGTTTCTCCGTCGTCGTCGTCGTCGTCCTCCTCTTTCTGCGCCCCTCTAAGAAGGTCTCACTGAAAACACACACACACACACCTTTTAATTAGCCCAACTAACTACCTCATAAGTATTATTAGTCTCCAATATTCAAAGGCGAATGTTATACAACTTTCTCCCAAGATTAAGCAGGGGTTTCTCTTAGAACTGTCGGTGTTTTTCTATACTTCGCCGTGAAACCTGCTTAAGTACTTATGAAATGTGAACCTCTTTGTTTTAAACACACACACACAATTAATTCCATGTATAATAATCTTCGATTTCGTAAATAATTTAACATTAAAATTTTCCAAAGAATGAAAAAGCTTGGCACATTTTCTTTTTTTTGCGTATTTTATTACTTACTGTGCGTTGCCCCAGTTACATATTTATATTAGCCTTGAAAAATTAATCTCTTGGGTAACCCTCTTGATTTTACTGGGGGGGTAAAAATATACTTGACTGGGCAGACTCGGACCTATACCACTTGTAGGTTAGCTTCAAATTGATAAACATAATTAATGTCTGGTTGTACCTTAAACGAGTCAGTAATTCTCCTGGCTAAAACTGTCGTGAAAAAAAAATATTCCCAGTACGTTGTGTTTACATTATTTCAGTACAATTAATTCCATGTATAATAATCTTCGATTTCGTAAATAATTTAACATTTAAAATTTTCCAAAGAATGAAAAAAAAAGCTTGGCACATTTTCTTTTTTTTTGCGTATTTTATTACTTACTGTGCGTTGCCCCAGTTACATATTTATATATATTAGCCTTGAAAAATTAATCTCTTGGGTAACCCTCTTGATTTTACTGGGGGGGTAAAAATATACTTGACTGGGCACACTCGGACCTATACCACTTGTAGGTTGGCTTCAAATTGATAAGCATAATTAATGTCTGATTGTACCTTAAACGAGTCAGGAATTCTCCTGGCTAAAACTGTCGTGAAAAATATTCCCAGTACGTTGTGTTTACAGTTATTTCAGTACCCTTAAAGGGAATCAATCCACCTGGTACATTAATGGACTACTTTCTTTTGCAGTCCTTGACATTTTAACTCATGATATTTTCATTATTATTTTTTAAAAAAAAAATAATTTCTTTCAAGTTTAATGATTAGTCACAGTTATTGTTAAATTTATAGGTTCCCGAATGATATATATATTTTATTTTCACGTGGTTTAGTATAACTGCTAAATGAACCTATTTTCCTACTTCCCACTTTCACCCTCCCTCCTGGATCCCATCACCGTATAAATAAATGCTAAAAGTTTCTATTCAAACGGTTAATTAAATCCTTCTTGATATTTAAAACGTTTTCCACGCCGAAATTCATTCAACTGCTGGAATTAATGAGGCGAGTATCAGAATTGCTGATGATTCACTTCGCATTATCATCGTATAAACGATTTGCGTGCTTCCGTTTGGGTGAAAGCCGAAAACCGTTTATGCCGCCGCCGGCGGCATTCCATTGTCATTTTACATCATACATACATAAATTATTAGAAGAACCAATTAAGAGGCAGATCGGATTAAAAAAAATATTAACATTATGGTCAAAACTTAATTTTTAAGAAATTGTTGAATCATTTTGGTGCGGTCATAATTTAAAAGTATAAGTATAAAATCATATTCCATAGATCCTCCTATAGAGAAGCACAAGCTTCAAGGATGATGTTGTGGAACACGAGTCAGAGATTTTACATAGTTAGGTTGCTTTATTAATATTAAAATATACTGTAACTATTCATTAATTATAAGTATAAAATCATATTCCATAGATCCTCCTATAGAGAAGCACAAGCTTCAAGGATGTTGTGGAACACGAGTCAGAGATTTTACATAGTTAGGTTGCTTTATTAATATTAAAATATACTGTAACTATTCATTAATTATAAAAAGAGATAAAATTATTTATTTATAAAATATAATAGTAATTATAAATTCATTTTAGTTTCAGAACTGTTATAAGTTGTTCATTCACTTAATATTAAAACCAAGACAGTTTCTTTTCCTAATATCAACACTATTATAATGATCTTCTAGTTTTAAAAATTAATCTCAGACTATTTTTTTTTCAGATGGATTATTTAAAAAATTTAATTAACTTCAGTCTATAATAATTTTATTTCTCATGTGACTAAATTAATAGATTAAGACTTTCTATGCCTGTTGAATGTCTGCAACAGAACCGATATTTGTTGTAATTTAATTTTAAAGTTCACTTAAATGCTTGTATGTTTCTTTTGCTTGCACTATTTTTTTTTCCGAACTATTTCGCAGTTTAGGTTAGTTAGCAGTGGATTTGCCTTCATTTTAGCCTATATATTATTGTCTGATGGTTAAAGGATTGCCCAAGGACAGACAGGCGACAGCAACTGAGTAGGTCCAAGTCCTCACTTCCATGAGTCTTCTAATACAAATACCGAAAACTGATGAAAGAGGAACATGGACATCGTTCAATATTATTCATCTTGTCCCCATAGTAGAAAGTAAAATCTGTAAACAAAAAGATTAAACCAGATACAGATTAAGGTACAAAGAGTGTTTGATTTTAGGGTTAATTGATTTAATTAATGCATCAACAGACAAGTGTAAGAATAAATGTAAACATATAGATTAATTAGATGATAAGCAAAACAGGTGTGGATCTTGACAGCGAACAGCTGATCATAAAGATTTTAAATAAACTGTTTACGTTTGAAGTTTTATTAATGTAATTAGAGTTAAGGGTTTGCTTATGATTTTTAATTTTTAATGACCGTGAATTGTAATTTTTTACTTGAAGAATTGAATATGTCAAAGAAAATTGTAATCAGTTATAAGTGAATTTTTTGTAAACATTTTTGTAATTTTGATCAAGGACATTGGTCAGTCAAATTGTTTAAGACTGACGTTCATATTAAAAAAAATTGTACAATTTTTTAAATTCTTTGGGGGCGGAGAAAATGTAACTCGAAAAGTTACACAAAGAACTATACAGGCCCTAAAAAAAGGGCTAAATTATTGTGGTTGAGCCGGACGAAAAGCGGGATCTGCTACAATAAGAAAAATAATTTTTCCCATAAATGAATAGGAAGGAATTTTAAATAAAAAGAAATTACACACATGTAAAAAGAAACAAACAACACATTGATCTTTTGGTAAAAGATCTTCGACTTGCAACTAATTCCTCAGAAATAAACGCAGAATACGTATCAAAAAAAACGGAGGACTGACATCATCAACATCTTTGGAAGGAGCAGTAAATAGAACTTCAATTTTTTTTATAAAAGATATCAATATTTTCACCTCGTGTAACAATTCCACGTTCTATTCAGTGTAATTTCTGTGCTAATGACATTTTATGTTGGTCGCTAATTAATGACTTTGTAGTTTGACGCGACAATAAAATGAATTAAATTAATTTAAAAAAAAATCTGTCCACAGTAATAAAAAATTATATATATAAAATTTCAGAACGACAACAACAACAACGTGGCATGACAAGTGTGGCAACACTGAATGACTCGCCTACACATGATGATGATGAACACACACACACACACACTTGTGAAAGCTTCCGAATTGATTTGATGAGGAATTTAAGAAATTATTGTTCTTTTGATAAATAGTGGACT
>CM067381.1:77277064-77373180 GCA_034510155.1 Eucriotettix oculatus
GCATTAAAGCTTGCAGTGGTACCAAAATAAACACCGAAAATAAGTTGAACTACTGTCTCAAACTTTACCAAATCTGAATAAAAATTAACATCCACAGGAATTCCGTGTGAACTTATAGGCCTACACTAAAGAGACAGAGTTTATTACAGTTAAATAAACGCAGAATACGGTTGTGGCAGGAGAAAAAGAAGAAGAAAAAAACAGTTTAAGTCAAAACTTGAAATAAGGAGTTACGTTCTAGAGTAGCTCAATGATGAAGGTAATAAGAGGTTCACGTAAAGATTGTTTTATAAAAAGAAATAAAAAGGCGAAAGTGTCGTAAAATAAGAAGAAAAGAACAACTACTTTGTTGGGGCTTGACACGCACACACACACACTCCAAAGCACTGACTCCGCAAGGTTCACAAACACAACAAAACCAAAAACCCCCAACATTTCACTCCAATATCAACACTAAAAATTAGGCACACGATTTTAGAAATATTCACTCTTTTTTTCTATCCTGGGGAAGACCGCGAGGGAGGAATTGCAATTAGACTCGTTGACGCAAACAAATACACATATAACATTCCAGATGAAACACACACGTCGTGTAGCCTGTAAAAAGTACTAAAGGGAAAAAAATAGTCCATAACTTAAAAAAGAAATTGTAATCTGTGTAGATTCCACGTCAGCTTCATAAATATCCAGAAACAATATGAGAACTTTCAAGTAAAGCGCCGCCCGCGTCCTAACACGGACTAAAAAAATAAAATAGTCCGTAACGGTGGAGTAATACACGAAGCAAATGGCGCCGTATTCAAACGTTTCGTTAGAGCTTCCATTTCGAGGACACTAATGCTATTAAAGGGGAGTTGCACTGTTAATCCCCCCCTGCCCCCAAAATAAAATCCCAACAACTTTCTAATGCCATCAATGCTACGGAACGTCTTTTGTGGTTAAAGAAGAATCATCATCACACGACGCGCCGCCATTAACGTGCACTAGAGATATGGAAAAAGAAATTCCTGCGCGCTGAAGAGCTTTGAAACACGTACCTGATTCACGGGAAGCCTTGCAAAAATACTCCGTTGTTTACTACGACAAAACATCTTCGTCTCGTGAATATGCACAAGGAAACAACAACAACAACAACATCTTCTCCCTCCTCCTCCTCCTCTTGTCTCACGCAGCGACGGTTTAAATGTCGCGGCGGCGCAAAGATACGACTGCCTTGTATCAATGCGCGGTTCCTCGTTAATTATTTTAACCGTCGATTGATATCTACTCAATTCTCTTCACGTAATTTATTATTTTATTCATTAATAATAAAAAACCGTATTATGTAAAACTTTAATTGCCTTCCATGTTAAATGCGTGACGCGCGTCGTGGAGACTATTTTTTACATTCGGATCCAAGGGTGACGGTTGGTGATGAGGGGGAGGGGGAGGGGGGAGGGGAAACAGTGCGCCTTCTCCTGCAACAGAGAAAATTAAAATATTTATTTTTAAAAATTACTCTTTCAGAATTAGGCGTTGATATAAATTCGTATCCCGACTGGGAATATTTATTTTAAAACAATGCCAATTATTATTATTTTCATTTTGATCTTGCGTATAGATTTATATTCTTTATATTGCAATATTTTGTAAAGTGCTTCAACACAGAGCTGGACCTCAAAGGGCGCAGTGAATTAAGCAAAGTGGCCGCCAATAGCAGGGAAAGGAGGAGAAAATAAATCAAATTTGCAATATTACAACGGCAAGTTTGGACAAAAAATAATTATCAATTATTAGTGAACTAATAATTGATAATTATTTTTTGTCCAAACTTGCCGTTGTACTATTGCCTGCCTGGCTTATCATGACGTAAGCTATTGGTTGGAGACGATTTCTGTGAAATTAAGCTGTAGGGTCATTCCCGTGGCGAGTGACTTAGGAGGTCCGCGCGCCGCACCTGTCCAACTACTGGAGGAGGCCGAAGATGGTTCCACTTACAATTACAATATAATCATTTCTTACGTAATTTATGGGTTTCAATACATTCTATAACTTCACAAATCTCAAAAATAACCAAAAAGAACTTGATAATTACCTGGTCATGTACAAATAGGGCTACAATTAAAAATTTCAGACGGTGCAGCTACAGTTAAATACAGACAGGATACGACACTATTAGAAAAATAGAAAGGACCAGGATAGACGGAGTCAAATTGTCCAAACTAACCTTTTTTTAAGAAAAAAAATTATCTTAAATAATAAATAAATTTGTAAAAAAAAACAACGGGAAATATAGATTCAACGTCATTTTTCATAAATTCTCAAACAGAAAAATTGCTGTCGAATGGTTAAATAATCATTACGCCTACAAATGAAATATTTCTTAAGACAAAGTTATGGACTAAAGTCGTGTAATGGGCTTTTGAAGCAACATTTCCTAATATTCACTATCATATTATCATAGGTTTCATTCCCATGCGCGAACGTCGTCGTCGCCGCCGCACGCACGCACGCAGCAGTCCAGGTTCTTCACCCACATGACAAACGTTGTATATATTTGGCGTTAAATAGGACACGCCCCTCACATATAAATGTAGGATATAGAACTTAATAAAATTAAAATCACTGAATTTTTTATAATGATATATTTGGGACGTGAAGTGATGTAAACGTTGAGGATGCAGCACAACAGATTCTGTGCAGACTGATTTGGACAAAAATTTACCAATGGTCAGTCAGAAACAAAATGCAAATTAATGCATCGAAGAGTAAAGGGCAGTCGTTTTTACAACAAAAAAAATGTCCCTGCCCATTTCTTTCTATCTTTGGCATCCTCACTTACCTCTAATGTCCCTTCACAGTACTCCATTCTTCCTTCCCCTATCCCTCCTTCTCAAAGGCTCTATTCTTTTCCTTTGTGTACTTCCTATCTTCCAGGTTTTCACCCATTTTAACGCCCACACACACTCCTTACCAACATTTCCTAATTTTCACAGGTATATCAGCCGTAAGCCATCCTTGCCTGTGGTATCCTACTCTAAATATTATCCTATAGAGAAGCAAGCACAAGCTTCAAGGATGTTGTGGAACACGAGTCAGAGATTTTACATAGTTAGGTTGCTTTATTAATATTAAAATATACTGTAACTATTCATTAATTATAAGTATAAAATCATATTCCATAGATCCTATAGAGAAGCACAAGCTTCAAGGATGTTGTGGAACACGAGTCAGAGATTTTACATAGTTAGGTTGCTTTATTAATATTAGAATATACTGTAACTATTCATTAATTTTTAACTTATAATAAGATTTTCTTAAGTTATATACAGAAGACATACAATTTGTACCTTATATATATAAAATTGATAAATATTTTTACATCCTATACTAAAAAATTAGTGTTCTAATAATGTTCTTTCATAATTATAAATATCTACCCTATGATACATTCAGCTCCATAACAGAGTAGAAGGAGTGGCCTTAGTAAGAACTTAGTTAGTTAGTTCATATTTGAACTTGTTTGGATTTATTTTTAATTGTTTAATGGAGGTTGGAAGTTTATTAAATATGCTAATAGCATTCATGATATCAATCAACTAGCAAAAATGATAGAAAAGGAGGCATAGTATCTACAGGGAATTTTTAATTACTTAATTAATTTTCTGTAAGAAAAATTGAACGTAATACACAATTCATTAATAGCGATTTCGTGGGCAGAATAGTTTAGTGAATAGAACCCAGCGGAAAAATTACGTCTGCAGAAACAGACTTAAGTGAACCAGATGAAGTATATATTACGATACGCTTTTTGGTACATTTTATATTAAATTTAAATTCTGCCAGAGACTCTTGATCGTGGGTTTAAAGACGGTTGGCGCCGTAAACGCTATAATGTGCACTTGGGCAAAACCCCTTTTCCCTCATTCAGAGGCGTCGGGTGGTGGCGGCGCTTTTTATGGGTGATAAAATCTCGTAAAAAAATGATAACTTGTAATTTGAACTAAGACTTTGAACCCTGTACACAAAACAAGTTAAGTTTTACCTAAAAATTGTTCAGAATAATTGTAAATTTTGGAGCCTTGAGAAATAGAAATACCTCAAACAAATTAAGTTGTACTTAAAAATTGTTCAGAATAATTGTAAATTTTGGAGCCTTTTGAATAGAAATACCTGAAACAAGTTAAGTTTTACCTAAAAATTGTTCAGAATAATTGTAAATTTTGGAGCCTTGAGAAATAGAAATACCTCAAACAAATTAAGTTGTACTTAAAAATTGTTCAGAACAATTGTAAATTTTGGAGCCTTTTGAATGGAAAAACAAATTAAATTTTACCTAAACATTGTTCAGAATAATTGTAAATTTTGGAGCCTTTTGAATAGAAATACCTCAAACAAATTAAGTTTTACCTAAAAATTGTTCAGAATAATTGTAAATTCTGGAGCCTTTTGAACAGAAATACCTCAAAGAAATTAAATTTTATCTAAAAATTGTAAATTTTGGAGCCTTTTGAATAGAAATGGCTCAAACAAATTAATTTTTACCTAAAAATTGATCAGAATAATGGTAAATTTTGGAGCCTTTTGAATAGAAATACCTGAAACAAATTAAGTTTTACCTAAAAATTGTTCAGAACAATTGTAAATTTTGGAGCCTTTTGAATAGAAATACCTGAAACAAATTAAGTTTTACCTAAAAATTGTTCAGAACAATTGTAAATTTTGGAGCCTTTTGAATAGAAATGGCTCAAACAAATTAATTTTTACCTAAAAATTGATCAGAATAATTGTAAATTTTGGAGCCTTTTGAATAGAAATACCTCAAACAAATTAAGTTTTACCTATAAATTGTAAATTTTGGAGCCTTTTGAATAAAAATACCTCAAACAAATTAAGTTTTACCTAAAAATTGTTCAGAACAATTGTAAATTTTGGAGCCTTTTGAATAGAAATGGCTCAAACAAATTAATTTTTACCTAAAAATTGATCAGAATAATGGTAAATTTTGGAGCCTTTTGAATAGAAATACCTGAAACAAATTAAGTTTTACCTCAAAATTGTTCAGAATAATTGAAAATTTTGGAGCCTTGAGAAATAGAAATACCTCAAACAAATTAAGTTGTACTTAAAAATTGTTCAGAACAATTGTAAATTTTGGAGCCTTTTGAATGGAAAAACAAATTAAATTTTACCTAAACATTGTTCAGAATAATTGTAAATTTTGGAGCCTTTTGAATAGAAATACCTCAAACAAATTAAGTTTTACCTAAAAATTGTTCAGAATAATTATAAATTTTGGAGCCTTTTGAATAGAAATACCTCAAACAAATTAAGTTTTACCTGAAACTTGTTCAGAATAATTATAAATTCAATTCTTTTCCTTTCTGAAACTCCTATGGTCCACGTTTTGCACCCCATATAACGCCACACTCCACATGAACATTTTTAAGCAATAATTTCCTAATATTAATAATATACATTACCCGTAAAGTAAATTTTACAAGACACTCATGTCCCAAGACATGGCCTGCTAACATATATATCCCTTCATTGTTCGCTCTTCCCCTATTCTGTTTAGAACTTCCTCTGCTATTGTGCACCACATTTCAAAATCTTCTCTATTTTCCTTTCTGGAACTCCTATCGGCCACGTTTTTTTTACGGTAATGATTTCCTAATATTCATACTTACATTACTCTTGAGTAAATTCCTCTTCTTTTTTTTTGTGAAAGTTTTCATCTACTATACTATCTGACATCCTACTTCCCAAGTAGCGGAATTCATTTAACTTTCTACAAAATATACCTTCGTAATCGAACAGGCTTTGTTATCCCGCTGTTTCCAATAATAATACAATCCATCACCCACCTTGGTTTTTCCCCCCTCTATTAATTAATCCATTCTCCAGGTTTGGTAACGAAGACGGAGCGAGGAACAGCAAATATTCAAGTATGGTGTGGAAGGCCTTGTATAATTAGTAATACAGGGAAGAGTTAAGGGGAAAGGGGGCCAAGGATGGAATACGCTAAGCAGATTAGGGAGTTGTGGTCAGCTTGCAGGATTGCATGAGACTGAATACCACGACAACAGCATGTTCTATATATATAGGTTAAACAGCACGGGTGACAGGCTGGACCTTTGACTTAGTCCTGTTTTTCATTTCTGCTCTATTTTCTTCATCTTTCATTCTCCTTATTAATCAGTATTGAGATGAAGTCAAGTGTGTTTATTGTTACTTGCAGGAGCTGCCCAGGGCTGCCAACCTTCTCGTCTCGCCTCGCCTCCTGAGCTGAATTGCCGTGGTGTAATAAATCTCTTGTACATGTATTTAATTAAACGTATGTAATAAAGAAGTTGTCCACGGATCACTCACTGATTCCTTGTCTCACATAACCCGTGCCTTACAGGAGTTCTCCTTCATCCCTTAAACTTCCTACGTGTGATGGATCACATTAGGATAGTTATGAAGAACTTATGTACGAGTAGGGATTAATCTCAAGGTCGCCGTTCACATGGGGATATATGACATATATAAGGCTTATTTGATGCTTGGCTTGAGCAGGTATAAGCAGGAGCTCAGCCCCTGACCGCCATTGCTCACACATATACGCACAAGTATTTAACCCCTGACGGAGGCGGCCATGATGAGGAAAACAGAGTAGATGGCTCATGTGGATTACGTACCTACGGGTTCTAACTGACCATTGGTAAAATTTTGTGCAAATCAGACTGCAGAATCTGTTGTGCTGCATCCTCTAAGTTTACATCACTTCAGGTCCCAAATATTTCATTATAAAAAATTCAGTGTTTTTAAAATTATTATGTTCTATATCCTTCATTTATATGTGAGGGGCTTGTCCCGGTTAACGCCAAATATATACAACGTTTGTCATGTGGGTGAAGAACCTGGACTGCTGCGTGCGTGCGTGCGACGGCGACGACGACGTTCGCGCATGGGAATGAAACCTATGATAATATGATAGTGAATATTAGGAAATGTTGCTTCAAAAGCCCATTACACGACTTTAGTCCTTAACTTTGTCTTAAGAAATATTTCATTTGTAGGCGTAATGATTATTTAACCATTCGACAGCAATTTTTCGGTTTGAGAATTTATGAAAAATAACGTTGAATCTATATTTCCCCTTGTTTTTTTTTACAAATTTATTTATTATTTAAGATAATTTTTTTTCTTAAAAAAAAGGTTGGTTTGGACAATTTGACTCCGTCTATCCTGGTCCTTTTTATTTTTCTAATAGTGTCGTATCCTGTCTGTATTTAACTGTAGCTGCACCGTCTGAAATTTTTAATTGTAGCCCTACTTGTACATGATCAGGTAATTATCAAGTTCTTTTTGGTTATATTTGAGATTTGTGAAGTTATAGGATGTAATTTATGTATTGAAACCCATAAATGACGTAAGAAATGATTATATTGTAATTGTAAGTGGAACCATCTTCGGCCTCCTCCAGTAGTTGGACAGGTGCGGCGCGCGGACTCCCTAAGTCACTCGCCACGGGAATGACCCTACAGCTTAATTTCACAGAAATCGTCTCCAACCAATAGCTTACGTCATGATAAGCCAGGGAGGCAATAGTACAACGGCAAGTTTGGACAAAAAATAATTATCAATTATTAGTTCACTAATAATTGATAATTATTTTTTGTCCAAACTTGCCGTTGTAATATTGCAAATTTGATTTATTTTCTCCTCCTTTCCCTGCTATTGGCGGCCACTTTGCTTAATTCACTGCGCCCTTTGAGGTCCAGCTCTGTGTTGAAGCACTTTACAAAATATTGCAATATAAAGAATATAAATCTATACGCAAGATCAAAATGAAAATAATAATAATAATTGGCATTGTTTTAAAATAAATATTCCGTCAGGATACGAATTTATATCAACGCCTAATTCTGAAAGAGTAATTTATAAAAATAAATATTTTAATTTTCTCTGTTGCAGGAGAAGGCGCACTGTTTCCCCCTCCCCCTCCGCCTCATCACCAACCGTCACCCTTGGATCCGAATGTAAAAAATAGTCTCCACGACGCGCGTCACGCATTTAACATGTAAGGCAGTTTAAGTTTTACATATTACGGTTTTTTATTCTTACATATATAAATAACTAAATTACGTGAAGAGAATTGAGTAGATATCAATCGACGGTTAAAATAATTAACGAGGAACCGCGCATTGATACAAGGCAGTCGTATCTTTGCGCCGCCGCGACATTTAAACCGTCGCTGCGTGAGACAAGAGGAGGAGGGAGAAGATGTTGTTGTTGTTGTTGTTGTTTCCTTGTGCATATTCACGAGACGAAGATGTTTTGTCGTAGTAAACAACGGAGTATTTTTGCAAGGCTTCCCGTGAATCAGGTCCCCTGTGTAGGCTAGTTAATATATTGATTTAATTCATTCTAAATGATTTTTTTTGTTTTTAATAATACTATGTATTTATTTATTTGAAATTTATTACACACAAGTTGTTATTATTAACCATTGTGCATACATAAATGCATCTCCTTGGAATATTTAAAATTTAAGTGCATTTCATACAAATCCCATGATGGCCATTTGTCTTAGAACAAAAGCAAGCCACATTGTTTATTTGTTTGTTGTTGCCTGGCATCAAAAATATATATTTTTTCCAAGTGACATACAGAAATAATGTGAGCTTATTATTTATTATAACAAGCAACCAAGACTCAAGTTTACAAGGAAACAGTCTCTATATGAATTTACATGACAAAGGATCTTCACAAAATATTGTGTGTAGTTTTAAGAACGTGTATATTAATACAGATGACTCAATTTACTGAGCAAACTTTAAAATAGAACTTTAGTAAAGCTATGTGAGAGGCATGGGACATGGTAGCTATAATAGCAACAGAGCCAAAAGTTGGTAGGTCAAGTTTGGAAATTTATTAATTAAAGGCAGCAAATAATGTATATGGTGAATGATTTTTGTATTACTAATGGAGCTTGGTGGCGTAAATATTTGTTCCGCAGGGCTTCTTGCAATCAAATTTCTAGTTTGATTGATACTGTTGAATTTTTTTGCTTTTGAAGCACTTTAACAAGTCCACTTTAAATCAGTACCAATTAATGCAATTAGTATTTGAGTGGTGTATTCATGTATCTACACATTGGACTAAAATAAAAATAGCCTCCCAAGACGTCCCTGACAGCGTACCTTCTTTATAGTATGGCGTCGCCTCTCCGCCAGCTTCTCTGTCGGTTCCCGTTCCATGAGCTGAATGATCAATTCACATAACAGCCTCAACTGCTTTGTGAAGAAGCATCGAAATTGATATATTTCATAATCAATTTTATTTAGATGACAAAACCACATCGGTTGAGGCAACCACGTGGTATTATTCCTGCACAAGCTGCTTCCAGAATCTCCTTAGGTCATATTACTACTTGCCCAAAAGCCATCCCAGCTAATTAGAGGCGGCTCCAGGCCCCGACACGCTGTCGCCAATTCCAAGTTTCCAATCTTCGTTAACTTTATATCAAGAAAATAATAAAAATATCTACTATCGCGCCAAATCTGGAGACATCAGCAGACAGGAAACAGTAAGGAGATTGAAGATTATATGACACTATTTTTATTTATTTTAAAATATTAGCACTGTACTGATCAAAAATTAGAAACCTTTGGTCACCTGCATGAAACTCATACAGAATTGTGGAATAGTTGTGTAATTTTTATAGATAGCATAATTTTATCACCTTCCACGTACATTAAATTTGCCTACCAATTTTAAGTACATCGATAAGTAAATTATTTTAGAATAAACTTGGTACCTGCTGTTTATTCGGTGACCTGAATTCAGTTAAATTTATCGTTGGTACATTTTTATTTTAAAAAATAGCCAATGAGATATTTAAACAACAACATTTAATATAATCTTTTAATACATTACATATACTTCAACATTTATTTCTTTAAAATGTTTAATTTAAATAAAATTTGTTACAAATTAAATATAGATAAAATATACAATAGCATAAGGTTTACAACACAATTCATGAAGTGTTACTACTCAAATAATGTATGGAAATTAGTATACACTTGAACTTCATTAAATTTTACGAAGGTATTCTACTCTGTAAATAATTACTAATAAAGCAGGTACAGTCGCATGTACAATGGCTATTCAACAGAAGTAGAAGGACTGTACAAGTAATTATATTTTTGTTTGTGAAAATATTTAAAAGTTTCAGCAATAACAACTGACCTTTATATTTCCACTGAATGAAAAACTCTGAATGAATGTTTATTAGAAAAACTAATATTAAAAAGGTTTAATTGAATGTTAGTAACCTTTTTTTTTTATTATCAACTGATGCAATTGAAAAGCTTGTTTTAGCTCCATTGAAACACGGTGCTTTGTAGTATCATAAAAATTTGGTGTTGGTGGTCTGATGCCAAATTTTCGCTCCTTTCATTACCAAGTAAAGACAATCACCATATTGTTCAGTCTTTGTCAAAAGTAATGCGTTTAATTTCGTTTGGATGAGTTTATCAAATATTTACAGCAGTGTGTCAAGAGGTGTTTCTCCCCGCTTCCATCAGCCTGGCTGCTTCCTAATTCACGTGTGTAAATATCCAGGCCATACTGGCCTTCTTCCGGGAAACTTATCAGAAATGTAACTACGTCATCGTCAGCTACCGAGTGGGACACAAATTTTGCGAGTCTCTTCTCTTCAACACCGTTCTTGTGGAGAGTAGCCATAAAGTCTGTCAAGGGCCGGGACATTCTGAACTGGATCTCTAACTCACGGCCAGCAAATACCAAAGCATCCTAGACAAGAAACCATATCTTAAGTATTCATAATCATAACAAATAGTTTGACAGATAAAATTGCGATATAAAGACCTGTATTTAAAATATTTTTCAGGTAAATTATTTATACACATCAAGATTAAATTAAGTTGTTACTGTGCATTTGACTTTTTAAAACAAAAATTGAGAACTGTTGTTAGTAATAATTTATGCATTGCTTCATTATGAGTTTTACATTTGTCAAATTTTATAATGAATAAATATAGGTGTTATATAATAAGTAATCTGTTTGTTGTATACAACAGAAGCCTACAATAATGAACTGTATTTAGTTTTTTTTTTTGGTGTAACAGGCTACATGAGGGTGATCCTGAAACAGGCAACTCCCCTTTAATAGCATAGGAAGGGAATTGAAAAGGGGGGATGCGGAAGGTAGAGCAAGGTAGCCTAGCAAGGGTTAACTAGGGCCCCCGGGCTATGGTTTAAGGATCCTACCCAGTGTTTCACCTAAAGAGATGCAGGGAAAACCCTAGAAAACCTGCATCAGGTAGGTCGGGCATTGGGTACTATTCTCACGCCCTTCCCTGTGAATGACGGGAGACGAGTCTGCTGTGGGGACGCAGCATTCCCTTCTCCGTGTCTCCACCAGTTTCAGGAGGCAGTTGGCCGACTGATCCAATGGGATTAGCGGAGGACAACTCTTGCCATATGCCCAAGGTCTTTGACCCCGGTACATATACCTCCCAAAATAGGTGAAGGTGTCTCGGCATATGAGAACTTTGATAAAAAGTACCCAGAGAGAGTGCAGGAGGCATTCCCGACATGATCAGGTGAGCCCCGCAGTCAGTCACTCTGGGCTGAAGCGCCTGCGAGAAAACTACCGCAGCGCCCTCTTAGTAAATTTTTTAGAAATGTTAAAATTTAAAGTAATGGATTCCCTAATAATCTGAGAAAATTCAATAATGGGATAATGTTAATCTTTCATTCAAGTCAAATAAATGAGTGCAAGAGAGAATCTTCAGAAAATTAAATCGTGGACGAGTAAAATGTTACTGAACTTAAAATGAAGTGTTAAACTATAAAGGCAATTTATTATTTATGGAAGTAGTTTACAAAAAGAGAAAATTGAGGCTTGTTATAATCATCTGAAACACTTCACTATTCAAAGATTAAATAAATTCTATATTTAGTTTCTGTTACGTAGCCTTGAACTTTTACTTTAACAAAGTGGAGTCTTAACACAATTGTGTTTGACATTGTTGAGTTTAACTAATTTCAGACAACTTTTGGGATTCCATCCAGTTGAAGTACTTTCTTATATAATAATGAATCCCATCTTACTCTTATTCAGTGGAATGATATGTAATAAAATTACTGTAAGGTGTTTGTCCAAGTATGGCCACAAACCCCAGCAGTACAAAATATTCTACTATGATGTAAATTTAAGTTACTTCACTAAATCTTATAAAAGGTTACTGTATGAAAGAAATGACAAATATTTTCATTCACGAATAAGATGTTGTTATATGTTAGCAAATCAATTTTTTTTATGCAGCTTTGTTACCCATTTTTCAATATATTTATCAATTTAACACAAACCTGGTGAGTAATTGGAACTAGACCAAATAATCTTGTTGCCTTAGTTGGGCCCCATTCGCCACTTGCGCAGTCTGGTAGAGGAACCATAACAGTTTGCAGCTCTTCGCATGCAATCTTAAATTTGCAAACACTTTTAAATTTCATAGGTTCACCAGTCAAGTATTCTTTTGGCGTCACGGCATTGGCAAATATATCTAACAGAAATGCCCCACTGCACGGAGCGTGAACTCTGAATGCTACGATGTTTCCAACAACTGACTGTAAATGAGAAAAACCATAATACATTAACAGTTAAATCATGACGATGAACGCAGGTTTCGCTTGCGTATTTACTGCATAAGTAACTATTAGGCTTTAAATATGTAAAAGCAAGTTGAAAACCTGAGAAGTACTTGTGAAGATGTAGCCCGTTTAAATTGTTTGAACGATGAAAAGATTTTATAAACTGGATACAATCAACAGTGCATTTGTAATTCCTTTTTAAAATATAATACTTTAGTACTTTCCTTAACATGATGAAGAAATACAATTATAAATAGTATTTATATTAAAGATTGAAGTTTTTTTTGGTGAATTGTTTGATTAATTGTGGAATTGACATAGAGTGATGTTTGGTGGCGGAGCCAGTCATGAAATGTGACTCTAAGTTAATTCCACTCAGAAGCCCAAGAACTCAACTGCTTCTACTAGTATTTATATTGTATTCTTTGAGTTTCCCCATTAAAATATTTAATGAAATGTCACTCTAAGTTAATTCCACTCAGAAGCCCAAGAACTGAACTACTTGTACTAGTATTTATATTGTATCCTTTGAGTTTCCCCATTAAAATATTTAAGCTTGTGAACGTTATAAAAAAAAAGCCTATTTACAAAAATGTAAATAACCATAGTTTTTAATTATAATTAAATACATGTTGTTAATTATTCTGTATTTATTACAAGCTAGTTCAAACATAAAGCAATCAATATTTTAACAGTAAATTACCTGCATTACAAAACGCTTCAAACTAACACCATCAAATCCATCTCCATCACTGTCATAAAACTTTAGATTGTAATGGAAAATTAAGCTTGACTGCATGTGAGCTGGCATGGCAATTCTGACAGTAGCAGCGCCTACAAGGAAAAAAAAATTTAACCATTAAAATCACTATTATTTTGGGGTTATAAGCTGTTGTTTAATGTTTCCTTCCAGGAGATGAAGCAACTGTTAAAGCAAACTGTGTGTGTGTATCAGAATTCACCAAAAATAAAAATTTAAGTGGTTTTCTGTCACTTTTTCAGCAATTGAAATCCACAAGTACTATGGAGAACACACTTTTATGTATATAACTAAAATTATCTGCTTTAATTTGCCTTTCTATTAATCTAATGCATATTTTAAATAACATTATCATTAGCTTTATTCCTATTTTAAAATTTGCTCATAATTCATACACAATACTCAGGTTATGTATATCATTGTTACATATTATTTGTAGTGAAATCCACACGGTGTGGATGAAACATAGAATTTAAGTAAATTTTTGTTAACATAGTGTACAAGTAATGTTTCATTATAAATAAATAATTCATAACTGACTTTTTTCGTATTTTTGGAAATATTCAGGTTATATAATGAATTTGTTATTAGAGACCATTTCCTAATATTAATAACGTGATTGGTACTTGCCAAATAATAAACTGCACTCTAATTATGTTATTCTATTGATTTTGTTCAATACCAACCAATTACTTTCAAATAAAAAATACAAAATTAAAAAGAGTAAACTGGTATTATTAGCTGGAATATTAAATTTTCTAATTCATATCAAATTTGGCATTGCACAATTCAGTATATATTTTTGACAAAAAAAAATATAGTAGTATTCTGACTTAAACTATTCTATAATAAGAGGGTGGGAGTACTGCAATTGGTGAGATTAAATAATAAATAGAAAGTCAAACTTTCAGAGTTGAGGTTTATCATTGGTAAGTTATCAAGCCGAGAAATTTTGCGTAATTTTTTTTATACCTGTAGAATCTGTGTACATTACAGCTTTAGTGTTGGAATCTGGAAAATATAGACCATATCTGAAAAAGAGCGATCTAACAAATGGCAGCTCTTCAAAATCTTGGAGTGTAATAGGAGTTTTCAACAGTTGCCATTCAGTTTGGAGAGGGAAAAATTCATAAATAAACTCTCTTGGGTCCGTCAGGAAATAGTGATCATCGTATTCATATCTGCAACAAAACAAAACATCCACTAAGAAAATGGAAAGAAAAATTGTAGCCAGAAATAATAATAATAATAATAATAGAAAACAAAGTTATCTAATATAAGTGAGTTTTTACAATTAAACAATCAGTGATGGCTCATGAGTAAAGTAATGTGCTATATCACCCAAAAGGAATAATTTTTAAAAGGATAATTTCCCTTTCACAAGATATTAATAATACTACAATATGTGAGGCAGGTTTCCTCACGAACTTCTTGCAGAAATCTGTTCAAAAAGTTAGGTATTTTCACTTTGACGTGCCAATACATTTATTCATTGATGTTATTTTTAATTACAAATAGGCACTTATTTTTGAATAATTCTGATATTCATCCCTTCAATACAAGGAACAAAAATAATCTGTATAAAAAATGTAAAACATTGTCAATTGCACAGAGAGAAAGGAAGGAAGGTGTGCATTATCCATCTTCAACACGTGACTGCAGTCAGCACAGAATTAAACACTTGTCCCCCGATAATCAAGGTAAATTTAACACTGAATTACGCTCATTTTTGCTTAGCCACTCCCCCTTCTATTCAATAAAGGAATTTATAGAAGAATCGGAGAAGAGTAATTTATAATAGTTTATAATACAAAACTTTGTTATAAGTATATTTTCTTTTATACAATAAAATAATGTAATAAAGGTACACACAGCCCTGACCCATTCCACATCCTTGAAGCTTAGCTTCTTTACAGGATCTACGGAATATGATTATTATTATTATTATTATTATCTACAGATTGCTCTACGACCCACAATATGCTACATATCTAATTTTGTCTACATAACATGTAATAGAAATGATTTTTATAAAATTGTGAACATATAAAATCAAATCCCTAACACAAAAATATTTTTACTTCTTAGATATTTAAAATAAATAAATGTTAGTACTAGGAAGACGCCACACATATAATGGCAATATTGTATGCAGCATCATGAGGTATTTTTCTCAGAACTATGGATGTCTTCGAAATGCAGTCTATTAAATGTTGTTGTTTTTTTCCTTTTAAACAACCTTTGATTAATTCAAACAAACCACAAGCCCACAAACGATAATATTTTTATGCTGTCATCAAAAACATTTAAAACTGTAGCCTACAGCGGTGTGTTCTGTTCTTTGTAGCTCAGAGAATTCTTTGTTTTTGGGTGGGCAGATAGGTGAAGCGGAAATAGTGTGCATGTGCATTTCTCATTCCAGACAGAATTCTTGTGCTGCAAAGAATGTAGCCAAGATGTATGCAGCAGAAGGGAAGCGCGTGGGATGGCAGACGGTTTAAAGTCTTCAAAATCGAAGCAGAAATTCACTCTTAAAAATACTATTACTTCAAAGTTCCTTAAAATTACAAAACAAATAATTCCTCTTTAATTAATTCATGTACTGCAGCACATATACGCACCAGCCGCCACTTATTAAAGAAGCCATAAATAAAAATCTGTTAAAGTATGTTACTTATTTACATTATAAAATTACCATTATTCTTACACACAATAAATCATTAAATTATTTATCATACAGATTTCTTTAAAAATGTCTCTCCTTTATTTCCGTAGAATACATAAACAACCGCCGCTTACCGTTTAAACATAGAGCGGTTTGGTACAAAAACAAAAGAATTAAAAATTAATTCGATTGATTTCAGTAGAATATATAGAGTTTCAGTTTGAATTGTAAAAATTAAATAATTTAATAATGTAATTATTCGGTTCATCAAACTTTTAAAATGTATCTGACAAGTCAAGTGTACATAAAGTTAATTGAATTGTTAACGAGAAGTTATAATCTATATTAATTTTAACGGATTATTGGATTATTTCATTATTGTCGGTGGAAAGAGAATAACCTCAGACTGTCAGATTTTCCTTTGCTGCCTGCCTTGGGCACTTCCTTAGCATTAACCAAATGACGAGCGCCCCAATTACACTGTACAAATCTCCAGGCGCCTGCAACATAAACAGCATTCCAGGAGTTGCGGAAACGGTTATCTTCAAATCTAACGCCAGGCTGGTACCCTGCAGACTTTGAGTATCCCTTGATGACAACGCAGTGTAATCCAGCATAGCTGAAATAAAATAAAATGAATATGAGATATGGAACAAAATCTTATTAAAGCACAAAGTAAAATATAGCTTATTATGGCCAAGTGCTAACCTGCAAAGTCGTTTGAACAGTACATGATAACTTTCAGTGCCATGTTTTATGCCCCGCAACAATCCCATTGGAGTGTCACCTCTCAGGTTATCATCAAATTGCATTGTATTCAGATTTTTAACTGTTATCCATCGGAAAATTGTTCTGTAAATTAAAGTGAGCAATTTACTAAAATATCATTTACACAATTATTCAAATCCATAAATATTAATAAATCAATGTAACATTTACTTGGAAATGTAGTCACCAAAATAGTAACAATATGTACGTAAATCATCTCATTCTGTTACATTTTCATGAAGTAATGATTCATATAAATCTCGTGGAAAATATTTGATTACCTTGCTTTCTCTATGTCTGATCCACATCTGCCAACTAATTGCCTGACTAAATCTGTAAAAGTTTTTTGATCTTCTTGGGCTACCTGGAAAAATATAGAACAAATAAATGTATATTGTGAAGCAATTGAAATTAAAAGTATATTCCGTGTCTGATTTCCAAACGATTTCTAAATTACTGATCCATTATCGAAATTTCTGAACCAGCATTTTCAATTAATTGAAGATTACAAATAAAAAATATCATGATTTAACAGTATTTAAAAATGAGTGAATGAGAAAATGACATGATTTAACAGTATTTAAAAATGAGTGAATGAGAAAATGACATGATTTAACAGTATTTAAAAATGAGTGAATGAAAAAATGACATGATTTGAACACAAATTAATATACTTACGGAAATGGCTATTTGATCAATGTCAGAAAATTCCACCGGATCATTATACACTTCAAATTTAGAAAGTGCCGGAGGTGCTGGTACAGGTGCTTGGCTAGGATATGGAAGCAGCACATCGTCAGTGTAGCCATCTCCATCGTCCAGGTAGAGAGATTCTGCCATCATGTACTCGCTGCGCTTCTCATTAATGAGCTCCAACATCTCTCGACTTTGCTTTTCTACTAAAGCCGCAGTAGCTGCCCTGTAAAACATAATAGTTGTAAATTACAAACCCTGAATATATACTTGTTTCAGTTACCATAAAAGTAAAAAAAACTAACAAAAGGAAATACAAATGTCATAATATTGTAATATTATTATGTCTACTCCTATTTTATGACCAAAATTTATGATAATTTTTTATAGAATTCATATATTCAGAATGGTCTATGAATGAGTTTCATGTAAAGGGCTATTTTAAGAGCAGGGAAATTTTACTCTTCTATTGCCAGGTCAAAGATCTTTTCTATCCTGAATGTGCATGTCTTTTATTTAATTTTCAAGCATCAGATTTAAAGTTTTTATATTTACCTTGTGCCTACTACTAAAATACTGCCGGGAAAAACTACTGAACATCATAGATGTAAATATTACTATTTCACAAAGAAATGTGGGAAAAATAGATTTAACAATGAGAGAGAGTAAGAATGCAATAAAGGCGTCCAAATTAGGAACTCAATGTTAAGAAATTAAACATTAATTTTTAGTGAAGAGAAATGTATTGCATTATACTTTAAGAAAACAAGTTAAATATGGTGTTACTTGTATTAACAGTATACATTTTCCTTTTTCTTTTGCTTCTAGGCCACCAGGACTTATTCTCTTGTATTTCTTTACATTCCTTTTAAAATAAAAGCCCAGTTTAATTATATTTAATTAAAATAGATATATTTATTTAGTGTAATTTCACCGTAACTTCCTCTACACGCCATGAGACAAACTGCCCATTTGTAGATTAAATAAATGTTCACTTAAATATTTAATTTTTACTAACAACCCAAAAATTGTTGTAATATATATATTGTCATTAAATTTCTTCCTTTCATTCCATACTTTCTAGTTAGTAGAAATTATCTACCTTGGGTTATTCCTCTAATCTCCAAGATTTTAATCCAGCTCTCAATTCAAAGAAGGATGAAGTCGAGAATATTGGTAACGTTGGTTGTTTCAAGTAAATTTCTGTTCTGAGGCGGTATGAATTCTTATTGTTACCGAATACAGAGTTTCATCCCTGCACTCCTCCATTTGCATTGTCGTTTGTGTTTTTATCATCTTCCAGGTTCAATATACTTTTTTTCTTTTTGACTCATATTAATTTATAACTCTTTCCATTCTAAACTCAATTCTAATTTTGTACTATTTATAGCGTGGGAAATTTTTTTTAAAAGAAAATAAATTTTATTTGAGCGTGTAAAGAGACTTTACAAGTCTTATATAATTCCTTCGGTTCCCCATGGACTTTCGAGTTCAGTTGTAAGAGAGATATCATCATCACATTTCCTTTCTTGCTGTTGCTTTTCAAGTTTTGTGACGCTGAGGACTCATCCAGATGTTGGTGAAATCCTCTTCCATACTTGGATCTACAGGTATAATACAGTGTGGGTTTTCCAAACCTGTTCGTTACTCTCGTTGTCTGAGATTTGCCCCCCATCAATTGCAAGTGGCAGGGTGCCAGAATCCTCTGCTTTTCACTGTTTCCCCGAAACCGGTCGCCTCTTATCGGGGACGAGGCCTAGATGACCACGTCTCCTTTCCTTTCCCTCCTCTCCTCTCCTCTCCACTCTTCTCCTCTCTCCATCTACGTGCCGTGCATGGATACGGCGGCCGGTCGTTAACATCCCTTAAATCAAAGGCACTTTCCTTCAGGTGTCATCCGGTTGCAACTGCAAGTCTCCACATGAATCTGTCGTCAGCATTCAGCTTCTCTTTCCCGAAACTCACACTTCTCTAGCCTATCAAGACAAATTTTCAGCCTTTCCAGGTCCTTCGGATTGATGATAAATTAAAGTTGAATTACCATATAGATCTTCTTACTGAGAAACTAAGTTCAGCTTGTTATTCTCTGAGAACACTAATGCAACACGTTGACAACAAGTACTTAAAAAGGGTTTACTTCGAGTATTTTCATTCAATTATGAGCCTATGGCGTCTTCTAACTGCTCCAGGAGTAATGAAATATTTAAGTTGCAAAAGCGTGCAATTAGAATAATACTTTCTAGCAGGAATTCTAGATCACGGAGTTGCAAAACCTTTCTTCAAAAGTTTGCAAATACTTACTTTATCAAGCCTGTATATATATTCATGAAATCTTAAAGTTTGTAAAGCGAAGCACTAATTTGTTTCAAACAATTGGCGAGTTTCATGAATACGCGACTAGAAATCGTTCAGCTCTAAGGTCGGACAAGCATCGCCCTTGTTCTCCCTACACCAGAAAAGTATTCACAATACCCCCTCGGGGATAATTTAATACAACAGCCTTCCTTCCTCCAGAGGTTAAGAACAATAATAACTACAAAAGTTTCGTGAATCAGAGTAAAATTAAATGGCGCGTTTCACTCTGTTCAGGATTTTTTTTTAAATCGTTCCCCTAATATTTAAAAATTAAGGTTCCTGCAAAAAGTGTTGAACATGTTTGCCTTGTAAAATCACCTACTAAATTAGCTTTAAACGTTCTATATTTTTTTTTCATAAAAATTGCCTGGAGCTACTACGGAAGGCCAGATTCCTGGTCGCGCAGCTCCAAGTAGTGAAAACTCGATTGCGTGTGTTTTTTTGCTCTCTTCTGTACGTGTAGTGTTTTTTTCCCATGACTTTATATTATATACTTTTTATTTTATTTATTTATTTATTTCAAAGATTATTTGTAATTAATTATGTACCTTATTTTGTGTCTAAAAATTATTTGTTGTTTATAATGTATGACGTATCCTATTTCCTCAATCGAGGACTAATGGGGAAACAACAATAAATCTAAATCATGATGCTTACATTTTCTATTTAATCTCAATACAAATTTACATTAACAGGCTACATGAGGGTGATCCTCAAACAGGAAACTCCCCTTTAATAGTAATGGAAGTGATTGTTAATAGAAAAATAGCTTAGGATACGAGAAAAATTCCATAATTAAAGAACAAATTGATGTAGACTAAAATGCGTTTTGTAGGAAGTATTCGGTACCTTTTTTTGTCTTTAAAATTGTCATCAAACTTGCATTCAAAGATGACTCGTCACTTGAAAGTTCACTTGAATGTTGAACAGCGTTTAATGATCCAGTTTTTGCTTTCTGTTGTTCATTTTTAATGTATGACGTATCCTATTTCCTCAATCGAGGACTAATGGAAACAACAATAAATCGAAAATGACTTCCTGTAAGCACAGCACACATAACGCTATCAGAAACAAGCTCCAGTACAGCAAAAATCAAGTGATCCTAGAGTCCAGATTTGGCTCCGTCCGATTTCCATTCAGGTTGGTTACACTAAGGTGTAATAATTTAACATGTTGTCATTTTTTCCTAAAACTCAGGAATCGGACAAACTATTGCTAAGCAGAGGCAAAGTTATCCATTTTTAAAGGATCAACAGAAGCATTGTTTTAATAGTTACGATCGATCAGGAAACAGATTGCTCAGGATTAAATTGAGCTAAAGCGTTTATTATAAACAACAAATTATGCAAGTATCACAGAGAAATTTTAAGAACAAGGCACGAAGGAACGAAACTGTCCTTGAAGCAACAGACAAAAACTGATTTATATGATGGACGAGGCTAACAAATTTTAGTACAGAGCGATGTACGATGCTCTTCATAAGTGATGAACAATTGGAAATATATAATATTAAACGTTGGACAATGTAAATCTCATCCTCCATCATATTTCGGACATCTTTAACCCCCCCAGCGGTGTCTCTTAGCGGGATGAAGGCCCAGGAAAACTGATGATGTCCCTTCACTGGACCTGTTCCCAAAACAGGTCCTTCTTCGTGACATCCCTTCCAGGCCGTTCCAGGTCGTCGCGTCTTTCAGCAAAAAAGAATTACAGAGTCTGGAACTTGAATCTGGAGGTATTCAGATATTTTCATTGAGAAGCCTCATCATCCGTCCTGGACCTTTTTTTCTCCCCTCCTCGTCGAGTGAGTTCGACGACCGCAACAGGTGGCTGGGCGTAACGACGCGGCACACGCTTCCTCTATCCATTATTCCAAAGAAATTAGGTCGCCACACCTCAGCCAAAGATCTGCCTCAGTGACCCAGTCAGCAGGAAATTCTTTCACCCTGTCCCTTCTTCGCGGGGATTCTTGCTCATTGAAAGTTTGTATCCGCCTTTGGAAAGCGACGCCTTTTCGCCCAAGGTATTTGGACTGTTTGGCTCGAGCGACTCTGCTGAATCGCCGGATTTCCTTGCACTAGGTCACGTACAATTAGGCTCTTATTTCAGGCCTCTTCTTAGAAAAATCATTGAATTCCATTCATAAATTGACAAAAAAAAAGAAAGAAACTTTCTTGGTGTGTGGGGCGCTTTACAGATATCTTTAAATGATTTAATTATGCTTTATAATTTATACATCAGTTTACATGACACGTAATCAAGTCAAAAAAAATTAACAATAAGTCTAATTTCCTCAAGGAATTTTTTTTACAAATTATTTGTTTAAAGGCTGATATTTAAATTAATAATTATAATAATTTTTCCATTGTTTTTATCAGTCACGTAAAAAAAACTATTTAATTTTTGATTTCCAAAGTTTGGAAATCAAAAATTAAATAGTTTTTATTATTATCATATTATCATCATTAAAGTCAAATTTAATTTTTTAATTCCAAACTTTGGAAATCAAAAATTAAATAGTTTTTATTATTATCATATTATCATCATTAAAGTCAAATTTAATTTTTTAATTCCAAACTTTGGAAATCAAAAATTAAATAGTTTTTATTATTATCATCATTAAAGTCAAATTTAATTTTTTAATTCCAAACTTTGGAAATCAAAAATTAAATAGTTTTTATTACGTGACTGATAGAAACAAGGGAAAAATTATCATCATTAATAAGTAAAATTTTTAACGAGATACAAGATTCCAAACTTTGGAAATCAAAAATTCAATTGTTTTTATTGCGTGACTGATAGAAAAAATTAGCATTAGAGGGAATACGCTAAGCAGCTTGTGTGTTGCGCCAGTTATAAGGAAATGAAAAGGCTTGCGCAAGATAGGTTAGCATGGAGGGTTGCATAGGGCCAGTCTTAGGACTGAATACCACAACAACAACAACAACAAATGGCAATTTATTGATCCACTTTTTCTATTGTGTTTATTAATTCCTGTGAGGAAATTGACCATCTATTTAAGTGGCTTCTTTTGATGTACGGTGAAGGTGTTTCTGGTTTCTCAGAGTCTGCTTGGAAGAAAGAACCAACCTTGACCATACAGCACTGCTGTTGACCACAATGGTGAAAGCTGGCAGCTAACCTCGTTACAAGAGGGGGAGGGAGCTTTGCCTTTTCCTTTTCGGTTCGGGTCGCGTCTACTACAAAATCCAACCATGGAGTTGATATTTTTCAGCTCATTATTAGACAGTATTGGATAATTTATCGGACATATTATTTATTAAATATCCCAAGTAAATTACAAGGATTGTTGATAAAATACAATATAATGCCGACGATTTTCAAATATCTACATTCAGCACGTAAAGAAATCGCGAGGAGATATTTTTTTGATTCAAGTTATAAAGCATAACAGGCGGAATTCAGTGAAGCTAAACTTTTAAATTTGTATACGTATTTGATTAAACAATTAAATTGTGGCGGTCGCATCGCGGGCAACGGCGTTGTTCTCAAATTTGTAACTCTGAGGCTGTAGAGACAATAGACCGTCGCAGTCAGAAGATTAAAAGAAAAAAAAAACTACGGATACCCAGAAATCATATGAGAAGCTTGGCTCAGGATGCTTTAAATGAAGTGCGGGGATTGGGAAAGGAGACAGACAAGGAATTCGGCTGTCATATTTTGGTTAGTTGCTGAATGTCTATTGTGGCGAGAAGCGCTGAGAGTTGGAACCAAGAGTCAACCACCAATAACACATTGGGGTGAGGAAATTAGAGGGAGACTAGTTTTAGCGAATAGAGAGAGAGAGGTGGAGAGAGAAAGGGGGGAAGGGAGAGGAGGGAGAGGGAGGGGGAAGGGAGAGGAGTAAGAGGGGGAGAGGAGGGGGAAGAGAGAGTGGAGAGAGAGGGCGGAAAAGAGGGAGAGAGAGGGGGAGAGGGGAGAGAGGGGGAGAGAGAGAGAGAGAGCATATTATTGGATTTCAAGGAATTTTTAACTCTAGAATGTTAACTCTAAAGACAAAAATTTAAATCTACAAAAAATTAATAATTCCAACTTTATTGTATGCATCGGAGACGTGGTCATTGATAAACTAGAACGGAAATTCCTTTTGAGCGGAAAAATTTAAGAAGGATACTTGGATCAGTTAATGATTAAGTGTGGAGGTGACGGTCCAATTTTTGAGATATGTGACCCGTACGCAGCCATTGACTTCGTGCGAAAAATAACAAATCAATAGGTTGAGATGGTCAGGTCATGTGGCCTGGATGAAGCCAAAGAACCCAGTAAAACGTATCTTTACGGAAAATCCGGTAGGAAGAAGAAAGGGGGACGGACAAGGACCAAGGAAAGAGAAGAATAAATGAAACGATATGAACCAATGGCATGACATTCTTAGGCAGGCCAAGACTCTAACCAAGGTTGTAGCGCCCAATGATGATGATGATGATGATGACGTAGAAGTTGCACCACTTTTCTAGTATTCGTAGTAGACTCATGGCCAAGAAATTGGAAATATTTTGTGTAGCGCCACGACAGACAAGTCAAGCAATTCCAGTTACCATTAGTGAGTTAAATTCACCCAATTTCTGGTACGTGGTTGACCTCGGCTCGGCTTTATCTGCCCCCATATATATTTGGAAAATTTTCTGTCATCAGTTGTAGATTATTTCATTCTCCATTATGCGTCGAAAAAAAGTATTAAAACTTTGAAGTCAATATCAAAAATTTTTCGAAGACTTTAACCGTCAACGAACCATCTTGATTGATTTCTGCAGAACCTCACAGCCGTTGCCGAGTTTACGCGGTCAGTGACTTATCACTTCTGGAACAGACTGTAAGGATATCTGACAGCATTCATCTGTATTTATTTATTTATTGGAAGTTGTAACACCATGTTTACGTGTTTTCGTGTTACTGCGGCGACTTGGTGTGTGGAGTCGTCGTTGTTGTTGTTGCTGTTGCTGTACCAAGATACGGAAACTAATGAGGCCTGTGGTGAGAGTACCGTCGTAAATCAGTCCTGGAGGTTCCAGTGCCAAAGGTCTTATCACTCGAACGGCGCCGAGATCTTTACGAGATGTTATCACGGTCCAGCCTCAGCTTTGTAGTTTTGTCCAACAGGCTCTGTGTTGTTCCACTTCTACGGTAAGTCCTAATAAACGAGTCTGAAACTCTGTAAATCAAAAAAAAAAATCCCTGGCGATTGTCCCATTTATCAAAACTATTACAAGGACGTTGATGCAACTGTCTTTCAAGGAGACACGAGGTAATAATTTACTCTCTTCCTCAACTCCCCTCTTATTCTTTCACAGTTCCTTGTGACTGACCTCGTTACGTTTCTCATGAATTTTTTCTACTATTCTCATTTACCAGAGTTAATAACAGTTTTCTTCCACGAGGTATGATGTTATGTAAAAAGTCGGTTTCTCAGCTGCAAATTTCGAAAAAAAAAATTTCCACAAGTTTGTAAAATTAACAGAGGCTTCTCGTTAAGCTCTCAGTGATCAGACATAAATTGAGAATTAGATCATATTAAGACGCAAAAATCATATCAACAAAAAAAAACTTATCTACATCAATAATACTTGGGACGAATTGATTGATTGTTGTTTGAAATCCACTAAAAATGTATCCTTATGAAATACACTAAATTTGGATACCCCTTGATATTATGAGCCATCTATTTAAAATAAAAACACTAAATACTATGTATGATTTAATTTATGTTTTGGATTAGGAAACTAAACCTCGTCCACATATCTAGAAATCCGATGTAAAGAAATATCTGTGCTTAAGGAATGGATTAAAAGAGACTTCTCTCGCAGGCATTTCTCCACACAGAGAGAGGGGAGGAGAGGGCTTATCTTTGGGGATGCCTTGTTTTCCCGTTGAATTTAAGGCTCTTACAGGCCGAGGCACCTTCATCTCTTTTGGGAGGTGTATGAGACCTTAGCCATACAGTAAGATTTTTCTTCAGTCGGCCAGCTCCCTCCTAAAATTGGTGGAGGCACGGAAAAGGGAATGCCTCAAACTCCACAGCAAACACGTCATTTTAAAGGGCATCTTTTCTGAATCTCTTTCAAGTGAAACCGCGTTTCTGGATTATTAACCATTTCTTTGGTAACTCTGAGGACTTTTGGAATAAATATCCGATAAAAGAACGTGAGGCTTTCCCGGTGTATATTATTCATGAACAATTCTCAACCGGGTAAGTATAGAGTTCACCTGAGGAAGATGGCAGAGCAAGCCATGGAAACGTTGTGTTAAAACTCTATACTTACCCGGTTGAAAACCCAGGGAATTGTTCATGAAAAATACCCGAACTGGTTTCAAGTTCCCATGAAATGTGAGGAAATTAGAATTAAAAAGATCACCGAGACATCTCCAATTATATATATATTTATTTATTTACTTTATTAGTTGTACAAAGCTGGAGCTGCAAACACACATCACAACGTTCGAAATACGAGGTAGGTTCTTTTTTCTTCTTCTAGTTTCGTTTAGGTACCGCGGAAAGGCTTCTTAAGAAGAACAAGATCCGTTAGGAGCATTCATTAGCCGTCAGTCAGTCAGTCGGAGATATTTATCATGTTTAATTGTGTGTAATGATAAGGGAAAGCTCTTGAAAAGGCCGCTCGCTATCACTTAACGGACAACGTCAGATCCGGGTTTTTTCACTGCGTTACAGATGATTGAGAATAACTGTCGAGAAATTGTAATCACAGCGGGAGAAAAAGGAGTATGGAAGGAAGAGCCGGGGAATGAAAAATGAACAGGCGCGTTAGAGAGAGAGAAGTTGGGGTTTTTTTCCCCCCTCCTTCAGCGTCCGATCAGAACTGTCAAAGGAAGAGCGCCGACGAGAGTGAATGAAGAGTCTGTTTAAGCTCCTTGAGGAGATGATAAAGCCACACCACGACCGACGTCTGTGGAGTGTTAACAGCTAATGAAGGGGGGCGCTTCTGTGGTTCCTACAACACAACCTTCTCAAACACACACGGACCTGTGCACGAATAAATACTAGAGAAAGGAGTTACGATATTACCATTCAATGAATACATTTTCCAAAACTGCATCATTTGACAAAACCCCACATTATACTCATAATAAACATTGTAAAAAAAAATTAAGACGGTCTGGAGGAATGCGTATCATTGGCAAGTGTAAGTTCTACTCTCACAACGGACACGAAATCTGCTGTGGGGACGCAGCAGCATTCCCTTCTCCGTGTCTCCACCAGTTTCAGGAGGCAGTTGGCCCCCGACTGATCTCCCAATGGGATTAGCGGAGGACAACTCTTGCCATATGCCCAAGGTCTTCGACCCCAGTACATATACCTCCCCTAAAATAGGTGAAGGTGTCTCGGCATATGAGAACTTTGATAAAAAAAATACCCAGAGAGAGAGTGCAGGAGGCATCCCCGACATGATCAGGTAAGCCCCGCAGTCAGTCACTCTGGGGTTATATCAATATAAAAATTAGTTTTAATTTGACATAAATTATTAAAATCATTGTCTTTGTGTTATGAAACAGACCTTTTTTGTTTTTATCAACCTTTCCGTTAATCTATAATAAGTTTCATCGTGTTGTCAATTGGGTTAAATTTAAATCAAAGTGGGTCCAAGTTTTATATTATACTTGATCTGCCACAAAATCGCTGCGAGTTATAAGGTTTGCCCTTGGGCATTATTCGTCCGATTGTCTTGAATTATTATTTTGTTTTTCTTCTTCTGTTTATCGCTGATTACCTCAAAACGGTTTCTGTAGATCGTTCATCTGCTCTGCGATTTATTGTATTTTTTTTGACATGAAATTTAGGTGTATTGCATGCAATGATGCTCCACCCAGAAAAAGGTTTCTTTCGATAGTTTGGATATTCAGGTCCCATAATTCTTCCCCATTTTCAGGCCCATCTCAATTTCTGCTCTAAGACTTTGATTGTCTCTTCTTATGTGAGTCAAAGGTCCTTACAAATGGATACTTTATACCCACACGAAGCCAGCCCAAGCGAGATTTTTTATCCTCCGCGTGCGTGGATGGCGACGGCGACGACGTTCGCGAGAAACAAATATCAAGTTTTCATAACCTAAATAGAATTTAGTAATATTTAAACATTATTTTACGTTTGACAGACTACTACTCATCATCACCATCATCAACATAGATCAACAATTCTTTTCCGAGTCCTTACTTCCCGACATTATTTCAAGCTGATCAGAACGAATCGATTGCGTGTGAAGTCTTGATACAATACTTGAGTTTAACCAACATTTTATTTAAGTAATTAATTGCTTAATAAATATGCCAAATGTTTTATAAGTCACAAGGCAGATGATTCATGTACGTTCCTATGCTATTAAAGGGGAGTTGCCTGCTTCAGGATCACCCTCATGTAGCCTGTTAACCAAAAAAAACACCCCCAATTTAATTTATGGAGTTGTATATATATGTATCTGTACCTTCCACATCCCTCCTCGTTTCAAGTCCCTTCCTATGCTATTAAAGGGGAGTTGCCTGCTTCAGGATCACCCTCATGTAGCCTGATAACCAAAAAAAAACACCCCCAATTTAATTTATGGAGTTGTATATATATGTATCTGTACCTTCCACATCCCCCCTCTTTTCAAGTCCCTTCCTATGCTATTAAAGGGGAGTTGCCTGCTTCAGGATCACCCTCATGTAGCCTGATTCCCCCGCTCCAAAAAAATAATAAAAACACCCCCAATTTAATTTATGGAGTTGTATATATATATGTATCTGCACCTTCCACATCCCCCCCCTTTTCAAGTCCCTTCCTATGCTATTAAAGGGGAGTTGCCTGCTTCAGGATCACCCTCATGTAGCCTGATTCCCCCGCTCAAAAAAAAAATAAAAACACCCCCAATTTAATTTATGGAGTTGTATATATATGTATCTGTACCTTCCACATCCCCCCCCTTTTCAAGTCCCTTCCTATGCTATTAAAGGGGAGTTGCCTGCTTCAGGATCACACTCATGTAGCCAGATTCCCCCGCTCCAAAAAAATAAAAACACCCCCCCAATTTAATTTATGGACTTTTATATATGTATCTGTACCTTCCACAGCCCCCCCTTTTTTCAAGTCCCTTCCTATGCTATTAAAGAGGAGTTGCCTGCTTTCGGATCACACTCATGTAGCCTGATTCCCCCGCTCCAAAAAAATAAAAACACCCCCCCAATTTAATTTATGGACTTTTATATATGTATCTGTACCTTCCACATCCCCCCCCTTTTCAAGTCCCTTCCTATGCTATTAAAGAGGAGTTGCCTGCTTCAGGATCACCCTCATGTAGCCTGATTCCCCCGCTCCAAAAAAAAATAAAAACACCCCCAATTTAATTTATGGACTTGTTATATATGTATCTGTACCTTCCAGCATCCCCCCCCTTTTTCAAGTCCCTTCCTATGCTATTAAAGGGGAATTACCTGCTTCAGGATCACCCTCATGTAGCCTGAAATTCCCCCCCAAAAAAATAAAAACACCCCCCAATTTAATTTATGGAGTTTATATATGTATCTGTACCTTCCACATCCCCCCCTTTTCAAGTCCCTTCCTATGCTATTAAAGGGGAATTACCTGCTTCAGGATCACCCTCAAGTAGCCTGATTCCCCCGCTCCCAATAAATAAAAACACCCCAAATTTAATTTATGGAGTTGTATATATATGTATCTGTACCTTCCACATCCCCCCCTCGTTTCAAGTCCCTTCCTATGCTATTAAAGGGGAGTTGCCTGTTTCCTTTCCCCCTCAAAAAAAAACACCCCCAATTTAATTTATGGAGTTGTATATATGTATCTGTACACATTATTTTACGCTTATCAGAACGAATATGTTTGTCAAGTATCTTCTCCTTATAAATATAATTGACAGTTTCTGTATAGTTTTCCGCAAATAGGTGCTTATTCAAGGTATCAGTAGATTTATTGACTGAGTCATGGCTCTTTATGGGATCTCTTTGGCAAAGATATTACTGTCGAATTAAATACTGTAGCGGGGTAATGTGAATGAATTCATAAGACCACAAGAGGTCCCACTTTGTTTTTAAAGTATGAGTACGTAGCATGTGCCTTTATTTTCCATTGCGAACGGTATTATTAGCATCTCCGTTTACTCTCTTTCCCACTTATTCAAGTGTCGTACCCGGCATTTGCAATTAATAATATTTTAATTAAAAATCTTATGCAGCGAAGGTGAGTGTTATTTTATTAAAGGACGCTGACCTTTCGTGTTCCAGAAGCTTGCGGGTGAGGGACTCCTTTTTCTTGTCGCGTCTTAGCGTCATGTTCTTCTCTAAATCCTCCCGCTCTTGTTGGTGCCGCAGAGTTAGAACTTTCTGCTCGTCTGGACGCTTCTTCTTGGTCTGCAACTCTCGTTCGAACCTGTTCGTGAGACGTTCCAGCTCTTTCTCCCACTCGTCCTGCGGACAAGTACAGTGTTTTTAAAAACCTCAGCCACTCAACTAACACATATTTAATTCAACAATACAACAGAATTTATTAATTTCGTGAATGAATAAATAATATTTAATTTAATTAATCTTTTCTAAATTGAGAAAATTGAACAAATATTACATGTAGGCAACAGGGGACTCTTTTTTCCACCCCCCTAAAAGTATTCCACGATGTAACAACTTTCACTATTACCTTAAATATGCAGTTTGGATACAATTATTAATAGTTCAGAATTTTGGGCAAACCGTTCTGTTTATTTATCGAATCCGAAACCAATCGCTCGTGGAACTCGATTCACCGAAATGAAATCTTACTTTGTTTTCCACGAATTTTGACATGAGGTATTTGGATGGCCCTCGAATGGATTCGGATTTTCTTTTTTTTTTAAAAAAAAGGACCAAAGTCACTGGTAATATAAATACACACGCATATATAGTGTAAATTGTATGTCAACGAATAAAAAATTAATCTACAGCAGACATGCAAATTATAACAAAGAGAATGGCAACTAAAAAAAACAACCAAAAATCTTATTAAATTCTTTCATCTGATATTTTGAGATTCCGGCAGTAATTGTTGTTTTTTTCCCCATTTAAAGCTTGTCTGCATGAAGACAGTTATCTCTATATTCATGTAATATATAAATATTTTTATTTATCTATCGATATCTCATTAATATATATTTTTTTATTAAAAGTAGAGTCTATGAAAATGGTTCTTATAGCTCAAAACTTAAAAATTTTAACTGAGTAATATGCATATGATTTGTTATCAATCAAAACCTTACTCATTTTGCAATAAATCCCACATTATAAACCACCAAACGAGTCAATATGTTTACACAAAATTAAATGTCGGCGAAAACGGAGAACGGAGTACGATTTGACTCGGGACGCTAACAGCACAGTTGCTCCGAGCACTGCTCCGCAATATTATTTTCTTTTTTCCTCCCCCCCTTTCCTTTATATTTCTTTCAACATGTGAAAATAATTATGTTCTCTGTCAACGTAGTTTTAATTAATTAAATTGTTAAAAGAAAGTAGGTTCACAGTCAAATTTTTTATTTTTTTTTTGAAGCATTGCAGAAGTCATTTTCGACATATGAAAGAAATATCAAGTGTTGTGCCTCAAAATAGAAGTTATGTTATTACAATCAAGCAATCTCCAAAATTTTACGCCCCAAAATTATCCAACGAATGTCACTTCAAGGCAGTTTGAGACAAAGAATGCCAATTCGAACTCAATAAAAGTAGCAAAATAATAATTGTGAATATAACTGAAGTTGAATGTACAACATTTTTAGGTATATCATCCATGGACAATAAATTAAACTGGTAGAATCATATTAATATTCTCCTACGAAAATTAGGCTCGGCAGCAACCTTTGCTCTTAGAGAATTATGTCAAGTTGTAGTGATCCTAACATAAGAAAATTAGTTTATTTTGCATATTTCCACTCTATAATGACATATGGTGGTATAATATTCTGGGGCAATGCATCAGGGAAAGATAAAATATTTACACTTCAAAAAAAGGCTGTTAGAATATTATTATGTCAGGTCTCACCAAAAACATCTTGTAGGGGACTTTTCAAGAAAACTGGAATACTGTGACACTCATGTTATTTGTTATTAATAACAGTAACCTCTTCACACTAAACTCAGATATACATGACTTTGATACCAGAAGTAAAAACAATTTACACAAGGAAGGAAGGAAGGGAAGTCTCTAACCGTAATACAAAAGGGTGTACATTACAATGCCATCTATTAGCATATTTAATAAACTTCCCACCTCCATTAAACAATTAAAAATAAATCCAAACAAGTTCAAATATGAACTAACTAAGTTCTTACTAAGGCCACTCCTTCTACTCTGTTGAAGAATTTATGAAGCTGAATGTATCATAGGGTAGATATTTATAATTATGAAAGAACATTATTAGAACACTAATTTTTTAGTATAGGATGTAAAAATATTTATCAATTTTATATATATATAAGGTACAAATTGTATGTCTTCTGTATAGAACTTAAGAAAATCTTATTATAAGTTAAAAATTAATGAATAGTTACAGTATATTCTAATATTAATAAAGCAACCTAACTAACTATGTAAAATCTCTGACTCGTGTTCCACAACATCATCCTTGAAGCTTGTGCTTCTCTATAGGAGGATCTATGGAATATGATTTAATACTTATAATTAATGAATAGTTACAGTATATTTTAATATTAATAAAGCAACCTAACTATGTAAAATCTCTGACTCGTGTTCCACAACATCATCCTTGAAGCTTGTGCTTGCTTCTCTATAGGATGATCTATGGAATATGATTTTATACTTACATACTTACGATGATGTTTGAAGTTTCTCCACGATCCTTACGTTAGAATTGTTGTTTATTTTTTTTAGAATTACAAATGGAGTACCACACACACAGAGCTGCAGGTGTGATGTAATGAATCCCACATGTATTTGTTGTGTTGCAGTTACACCACAGCTGGAAAGCTTTAAAAAAAATTTTTTTCGTCCAGTGTTGCCTTATCCACGATAAGAATGTACGGTGTTATTGAACAATATCGTAATTTATGCGGGTTATTTGCACGTGTGTGTGTGTGTGTGGGCGGGCGCCTGCACATCATACTCATGATGGTGCTTGGGTTTGAGCCAAACACACACATATATATAATTTTTTTTTTCTAATGTTGCGATGTTTTCATCTTGTGTGTGTGTATCTGGAACATGTGCCTCCCCCCCGCTGAGGAAATGTTTGACGCGTTGTTTGCACTCAAACGGGCGAACAATACGTAACAACTCTCAATACATTACACGCCTGTTTACTTACTTTATTAAACAAGAAGTTGTTTTCCCAAGGTGGTCTGCGGCATTTTAAAACTCGAGCTTCGTTCTATTACGGTCGCCATATGTTTCACTTGGTATATGTAAACACGGCGTAAATCTTTCGTGAGGAGTTAAACGAGAAGCAGAAGTTTTGGCTTCAACTAATATATATACGTATATATAACGTTCCGATTATTTCAAACCGCAGTTCGAGACGAAAATTTAAAATGGGTGTTCTATATATATATATACCAGTTTTATAGGACTGCATTTTCGTAAAACAGCACTGCATTTCAGAAAAGTGGGAACTTCAAAGAAAAATATTGTACATTTATTGCCTAATTTTAAATAAAAAAAATTATTGACGCATGTTCTTTAACTAAATTATGAGACCAGGATTACCCTTTGCAATGTACCATTAAAAAGCACCTCTTTTGGAAAGTAGTATTACTTCATATATATAAATTGAATAAGGCTTCTGTCGCATATTTATAAAGAAATTAGAAAAAAAATGCACTTTAGAAAACACACACACTTCGAATTATCATTGAAGTTTTTTCTGCAGATTGTCAATTGGGAAAACAATTGGGTACTAAATTTTTCATAGTCAATTACATTCACATATCATATATACCAACAACTTGGATTTGAGTTATCGTAATAAAAAGAAGAAGAGAAAAAAAAACATTTACGTAGTTTGTTGTTGATTTTAAGTTATAATTTGTTATGTTTCACTAATATTTTAGTCTGTCTTTTTTTGGCGTTATTTAAACTTAATAAGTTTTATACAATTTTCGCAGTTTCGTGGCCAATTACCCTGCGTATTTCTTCCGTGAAAATTTGCTTTACAAAACTTTACAGCTGAGCTGAAATATTCATATATATATATAACATGTTTGATTGGTAGAAATTCAGTGCGAGGTGTTTTATAATGAAATTGCGACTAACCTAATGTACATCGTTTTCTTTCTTATCAAGAAAAATATTTATATTATGTGTTGTACCCGATTTGGCGCCAGAGGCTCGCTTACATTTAAGACCAACCTACAGGTCAGCATATGCGTCTTAACTGATAATTTCATGTGAGTCATGTGGGATTAGCAATCGGGTGCCTTATTTGGCATCTCTTTACCAATTTGTCAACGTGTACTCGGTCACGTAAAAATTTGATCGATGTCGAAATCATGCAAAATTCGCCATCTCTTTGTGAAATTCCTCAAACGAAACCTTTTAGAACTTAATTAATCCTCTCACATTAAACAAAAATTGAATACAGTTTAACATTCGTCGACCTTATAAATGATTTAGATTTATTGTTGTTTCCATTAATCCTCGATTGAGGAAATAGGATACGTCATACATTAAAAATGAACAAAATAAGGTACATAATTAAAGACAAATAAAATAAATTAATAAAAGGAAATGTATATAGACAAAAGTCAATATAAACACAACACGGACACACACTGTGGAAACACAAACAAGCACACACTGAGGAACACGCAATGGAGTTTTGAACTACTTGGACCAGGAAACTGTCCTTGCTCCAGCAGCAGCAGCTATATACATGAAACAAACAAACAAAAGAGCAGAAAAAACTGAATAGAAATTTTAAAGATATGTGGTGTGTGCTATTTTATAAGGTTGGCAGCAGCAGCTCATTCAACACTTGCAGCAGCAGCAGGAACCTTGATTTTAAATACTAGAAGGACGATTAAGAAAATCCTGTACCACAGAGTAAAACAGCAGCAGCAGCGCCATTTAAAAGAATAGTTTTACTCTGCTTCACCACGAAGCTTTTGTAGTTACTATTTTTAACCTCTGGGCGGAAGGAAGGAAGGCTGTTGTATAAAATTATCCCCGGGGGTATTGTGAATACTTTTCTGGTGTAGAGAGAGAGAACAAGGGCGATGCTTGTCCGACCTTAGAGCTGAACGATTTCTGGTCACTTATTTATGAAACTCGCCATTTGTTTGAAACAAATTAGTGTTTGGCTTTACAAACTTTAATATTTCATAAAAATATATATACAGGCTTGGTAAAGTAAGTATTTGCAAACTTTTGAAGAAAGGTTTTGCAGCAACTCCGTGATCTAGAATTCGTGCTAGAAAGTAGTATTCTTCTAATTGCAACGCTTTTGCAACATAAATATATTTCATTACTCCTGGAGCAGTTATGCATCAGATTAATTTCTAATAAACATTTTCGTTTCAATGTATTTATGTATTCTCCAAAGATCGTCTGCTCCGCCCTTTACACTCTCTCTCTCTCTCTCTCTCTCTATTTCTCTCTCTCTCCTCTCTCTTGCCGCGATTCTCGTGTTTTCAACCATGTAAAGAATTCCTCGATTCCACGAAAACTTCACAAATATATTGTAGGGGGTTTTACTCCAGTATGAATTAGATAGCAGATGTATGTGGTTTTGCAGTTGGAAATTGAGGAAATGAGCCAGTTTGGTGACCCGAGTGAACTGGAACTATAATTCTTGAGGATATGGGCTTTCTGTGGTATCCCTTCCAATTAGTCTTCTCAGCAAGACTGCAATTTTCCCCTGCATCATTAACCGAAACATGCAAGAGATATCTCATTTCCGCCCGTTGAGTATAATCTATCCAGAGACGGCAATCTAGGAGGTAACAATGCCACATGGGTTAGCCCCCCCTCCCCCCTCCGTCTTTTTTTTGGAGCGTTCGTGTATTGCGCTGTGATTAATTATTATTACGACGCTAGTGCGATTTCTTAACCGGTAACGGTTATTTCTTCACTTAAGTTTGCGACATTACATAAATAAATATTCGTATCAAAACGAACAAACAACTTTTTATTATATTTTAACAGAATGGTTAAACCGTTTTATAATGCATGAAGAAAACACGAGCACTCAGGCCTAATGGGTATAATATTTTTTGCCGGTAGTAGTTTTTCCTCGTTATTGCTGTACCATGGTATGGTTGTAGCTGGTTCTGTTGCACCAGCAGTAGTAAGATGGACTGGAAAGAGGAGAGGATCTGGTGGTGCTTTGGTTCGCGTCTCGGGAAATGCAAGCAGGGCCTCCCTGCTCGTGACGTCACTGGTCGTGACGTCATCAGCCACGGGCGAGTTTGATACAGTCTCTCGTTTCAACTTACAATTTACATGTAATATTTAAAATAAATATAATTAATAACAACGAAAACAACAATTTCGGTTGACTTATATGAATACAACACTGATTAAAATTATTTAAGTAAAATTATTCAATTAACTAATTGAATAGACTATTTATATATATATATAAATATATATACCTGTATACAAACAATGAATCGTCACTCCCTTGGATGTCTCCCTTACACACACACACACATCCAGCTCCAAGCCAAGGAATACAAAACAGACATCAATAATCCGTTCAGTTCAAAGAAAAAATAACTTCAATTGTTTTTCTTTACTGTTTATTCATTGTAATTTTTCACTATTTGTGACCTTCAGTAGTATTAATTTCCTTTGTGGGTCAACAATTTAACATCAAACGTATATTAATGTTACACTTTTAAATTAATTTAAATCACGCAAAAAAAAACAATAAATGTAAATGACATATTCGCAAACCCAAAGATATTTCTGTTTACAACCAGGGAGATATTGCTAACATCATACCACCAGAGACATTGTTGCTTACGCGCGAATTATTACTATCTTTGAAAAGAAAAGAAAAAGCGCGGTGACGTGCATAAATGCCACGTTACAAGTTGGCAACTCTATTTATCCTCAATGTACTCAATACATTTTTATTTGAATATATTTTAATAATAATTAGGAGGAAGATTTTTAAAATTTGTGTTTTACGCCTATTAGAATCATCAGGAGTATCTAAAAAAAATTTCAAAAATTAAACTAATTTCCGGTTGACTTGACGTCATTGATTCAAGAAGTTCAATTGGATATATATATATCTCTTGTTTACAGTAGTAAGGCAACGGAAAAGACTTTCTAAAGGCGTTTTGCAACACAATAACTGTAATCTGCGACTAGAAAAACAACATTATGTTTAGAATTCTTTCGACGTGTCTATTTGTGTCTAATCACGTCTCCTTTGAAATTCGCTCTATCCCTACTGTTTTGTCATTTTTTTGCATTCGCTGTTACTCTGTTCAGAGTCTCTCTTCTCTCTCTCTCTCTCTCTCCACCTACCAGCGAAGCATACACGGATTTCACAACCCCAGACGCCAATTTTCAGCTTGAGCAGGTGTCCGTGAAATAACAACGGACATGTTCTTCTGAAGGCGCAGCTCAGCTTACTTTAGGATCCATCCGCACCTAACAAGGGAGAATAAAAGCAAGCAACATAGCCGCATACATGGCAGCGAACGCCATGTTAAAGGAAGTTCATTAAATAGAGCGGAAAATATAACAAGCATGGGGGGAAAAAACCGGTTGATAAGCGGGAAAGAAAAACCTGCACTTATATTGATCAGATTTTATTCTAGTCCATAATTAAATACTCATTCATAGATTTTTTTGGACATTAAATAAATTAAAAGAATTTTATAAAAATATAATAAAACTAAAAATTTGGTCCTGGGTTCGTGTCCTCGGTCAGTTGATAAGCGGAAGAAACCTGCACTTATATTGATCAGATTTTATTCTAGTCCATAATTAAATACTCATTCATAGATTTTTTTGGACATTAAATAAATTAAAAGAATTTTATAAAAATATAATAAAACTAAAAATTTGGTCCTGGGTTCGTGTCCTCGGTCAGTTGATAAGCGGAAGAAACCTGCACTTATATTGATCAGATTTTATTCTAGTCCATAATTAAATACTCATTCATAGATTTTTTTGACATTAAATAAATTAAAAGAATTTTATAAAAATATAATAAAACTAAAAATTTGGTTCTGGGTTCGAGTCCTCGGTCAGTTGATAAGCGGAAGAAACCTGCACGCTATTTGCTATTTAAGATGTAGCATATTAAGAGTATTATTTTTTTCAAATAATATTAGCATTTCACGTTTATGAAAAAAAAATTCTGTTCCTCTGTCTAATCCAAGTACTTGACAAATTATCTTGTTGTACTTCAATACGTAGTTTAGTGGCAATTCCACGATTTTTTTCGGGTGGGAAAAATGGAATATTATTAAACTAGTTTAACATTCGGCTGTTTGTACAAAGGATAATCCCGCTGTCGAAAATGAATTTAACTGTGTGTTTATTAGGGTATTTAAGCGAGGTCAGAAATGGAATTAAACAATCTGTGTGTGAGGTATTAACTAGTTTCTTTTTATTTAAAAAAAAGGTCTATGTATGCCCTTTCAAATAATAAAAAATAATTTTAGTAATATCTTACACACATCTTGTTTTTTCGTCGGTGGCGTTAAAAAAAACCCACCCCCCTATACACAGCACAGATTCCAATAATTCTAGAGTCTTATCGCATGTATCCAAATGCCGCCCGCCATTTTATCCCCATCAACCGATATTTAATAAATGAAACCGTATTAATGTTGCATTATTCGACGCAACTGCGCAGGCGCTGCATTCAGAAGGTCGGACATGTTGTGTATAACTGCATAAACGACTGCAATCAATCTAACGGATTTTATGTGTTTCAAAAGAAAAAAGAAAAATATAAAAGGTAGCTTCACCTGCTGCAACATAACAGAATGTAAACTTGCGCAAGTTATTATTGATGTCGGAAATTACGTAAATGGAATTTTAATGGAAGCATTTAAAGTGGTAATAATCTTCATTGCCCGTAAATGAGAGAAACGTTTAATCATAAATTTTGAAATTACCTCATATTATTTACTTCATATGTTCTCCGTACCATGACCTCAATTTTTTCAACTATTATTTCACAGTCACATAAATGAGGCTTTTCATTATTTTTTTAGTCTAATTATGAGTCTTTAAACTTGGTTCTTACATTACTTGAGACAAAAAGAAAATAGTTATTTTTTCTTTCTCACATATTGCATATTTTGAAAACACCTTTATCTAATTATAATTTATTTGTTTTCATTTTCACCTCTTCCAGTTATTTAATTTTTATATCATATGCATCGTTTGCTTCTTACACTACTTGAGACAAAAAGAAAATAGTTCTTTTTTTTCTTACTCACAAATTGCATATTTTGAAAACACCTTTATCTAATTATAATTTATTTGTTTTCATTTTCACCTATTCCAGTTTTTTTTAAATTTTGTATCATATGCATCGTTTGCTTCTTACACTACTTGAGACAAAAAGAAAATAGTTCTTTTTTTTTCTTACTCACAAATTGCATATTTTGAAAACACCTTTATCTAGTTATAATTTATTTGTTTTTATTTTCACCTATTCCAGTTTTTTTAAATTTTTATATCATATGCATCGTTTGCTTCTTACACTACTTGAGACAAAAAGAAAATAGTTCTTTTTTTTCCTTTCTCACAAATTGCATATTTTGAAAACACCTTTATCTAATTATAATTTATTTGTTTTCATTTTCACCTCTTCCAGTTATTTAATTTTTATATCATATGCATCGTTTGCTTCTAACACTACTTGAGACAAAAAGAAAATAGTTATTTTTTCTTACCCACAAATTATATATTTTGAAAACACTTTTATCTAATTATAATTTAATTGTTTTGATTTTCACCTCTTTCAATTATTTAATTTTTTATATCATATGCATCGTTTGCTTCTTACACTACTTGAGACAAAAAGAAAATAGTTCTTTTTTTTCCTTTCTCACAAATTGCATATTTTGAAAAAAATTCTACCTAATTATAATTTATTTGTTTTCATTTTCACCTCTTCCAGTTTTTTAAAAAAAAATTTATATCATTTAACAAGCAATTGTCATTGAGAGTCTCATGAAATATTTCAGCCCCTAAAGAAGATGTAAATATACACAGAAACGTTATGGTACTGTGAGATAAATATATATTTTTTTTTAAAAAAAATTTTTGGTAAGTCAGTTGTAAAATTCATTCGATTAAGGGAAACAGACGGAAAAGTGAAGTAAATATATGTACATTAAATATCCGAGGTGTATAGTTTACTATGTTTTTAGACCACACGTGTCGTGACATCTAACACTTTTCCTTCCCAGTATAAATATATATTTATTGTAAGCTATCTACAGTTTTTACTTACCCGGAACTCATCCCGCATACGCTTATCCTCCTCTTCCCTCTGCCTCGCGAACTTCCGGTACAGATCATCTTCTTCCTTCCGATGCTTCATCTCCAGCTGCGTCTGCTCATCTTTATCCTGTAACACAAAAGAAGAAAAAAAATCAATCATCCGGGTTGCAGTTTTATCTAGAAACACGGCTCATAATTTTATCAAGCAAATCAGAAAAATGATGATAATTATTTAAATCCTGTAGCTGAATGTATCATAGGGTAGATATTTATAATTATGAAAGAACATTATTTGAACACTAATTTTTTTTAGTATAGGATGTAAAAATATTTATCAATTTTATATATATATGAGGTACAAATTGTATGTCTTCTGTATAGAACTTAAGAAAAATCTTATTATAAGTTAAAAAATTAATGAATAGTTACAGTATATTTTAATATTAATAAAGCAACCTAACTATGTAAAATCTCTGACTCGTGTTCCACAACATCATCCTTGAAGCTTGTGCTTGCTTCTCTATAGCATCTATGGAATATGATTTTATTTATACTTATACTCGTTGACTCATCTAAGGTTTCATATCTCGCGGGGCTGAAAATCAATAAATATTATACTTTGTATCTTCCACTTGTCTTCCAAACGTTTATGAAAATAAAATTATTTTTATTATAGATTGAATTACTTAATTTTTTTTGCCTCAATATATATATATATTTTGGTATCAATAAATATTATTCAACTGTATTTCAGTTACTGGCGACATGAATTTTCAAAAATGTGACAAAATTGTTCTAAAAAAAATATCAAGTAAATATTAATAAAAAAATATATTTTTATATAGTTTCCTTCACCTTATCAAGTGAAAAAGAAACTAAATAAAATTTTTACGCAAAGCACGCGTATTTATAAACCAAAGATATCGGTCGACTAAGTAAAAGGATCGCAATAACTTTGGACATTAATGGCTTTACATTGATTTAGTCTTATTGTTAATAATTTCAGAAACAGGTCCAAAAATGTAATTGGTTTGCAACATTAAGGATTTTGACATTAGTCCATTTAAAGTTGTGATTGTTAAAAAAAAAATACCGAATGCTTGTCCGCGGATAACAATTTTCCCTGATTCTGGTTTTGAATGCCCTTTTTGGTTTTAAATTTTGTAAAACAGCACTGCAATCATTACACTATGATCCAAACTGAGCAACATCTGTACCGTTGATCAACGATCCTCGTGATGATCAACTCGTAACACGGCTGATCCCCTAAAGCACCAACTAACAGAGAAATAAAATTTCAAATCACGATAATGGCCACGTGTTAGTACTACAAATAGGGTAATTAGACGGCATTCGACCCAAAAAAAAAATTATTACGGAGGTACTATCTAATACAACACTCGACCAAGACTTCCCGGTGGACCACCATACGAAATAAGAGCTCATTTTTAATTGGCGAGTCTAGGTCGGGAGTCGAACTTTATCGTCGGACGCCATCTTAATGGGCTGAATGGCGTGCCAATTAACGGACCGTTAATAGAGCTAACGCACTCGCATACCAAAAACCCGTACAGATCTCACGTGGAACACACGGACGGCTCTCTTCTTCTTCTTCTTCTTCTTCTTCATTACCGTCAGCGAGGGATGGTAAGGTGAAACTAATTATCGTGCCGTTAAATCTGCCTTCGCCGAAAATATGGCCATGAAATTTATTCTATCATCACACGATAAACCTTTTAGTCTTAAAAGGAAAAAAGTAATTACTTGAATCCTCTTAAGCAGTCCAAATTAATCCACGAATATGAATCAATAAAATCAGAAAACTAATGAAAAAAAACAGTTCATCATGGAATTCATTACTTTTCTGTTGAATTAATTTTTTTGTTTTCTCTCACAAAAGATAATATTTCCTCTGTAGAAAATAAAATCTCACTCAACATTGAAGGATGGAATTCATTACTGTTTTGTTGAATTAATTCTTTGTTTTCTCACCAAAGATAATAATAATTCCGCTGTAGAAAATAAAATCTCACTCAACATTGAAGGATGGAATTCATTACTGTAGTGTTGAATTAATTCTTTTCCTCACCAAAGATAATATTTCCGCTGTAGAAAATAAAATCTCACTCAACAACATTGAAGGATGGAATTCATTACTGTTCTGTTGAATTAATTTTTTGTTTTCTCACAAAAGATAATAATAATTCCGCTGTAGAAAATAAAATCTCACTCAAAATTGAAGGATGGAATTCATTACTGTTCTGTTGAATTAATTTTTTGTTTTCTCACAAAAGATAATATTTCCGCTGTAGAAAATAAAATCTCACTCAACAACATTGAAGGATGAAATTCATTACTGTTCTGTTGAATTAATTTTTTGTTTTCTCACAAAGGATAATATTTCCGCTGTAGAAAATAAAATCTCACTCAACATTGAAGGATGGAATTCATTACTGTTCTGTTGAATTAATTTTTTGTTTTCTCACAAAAGATAATATTTCCGCTGTAGAAAATAAAATCTCACTCAACATTGAAGGATGGAATTCATTACTGTTCTGTTGAATTAATTTTTTTGTTTTCTCACAAAAGATAATAATTCCGCTGTAGAAAATAAAATCTCACTCAACAACATTGAAGGATGGAATTCATTACTGTTCTGTTGAATTAATTTTTTGTTTTCTCACAAAAGATAATATTTCCGCTGTAGAAAATAAAATCTCACTCAACATTGAAGGATGGAATTCATTACTGTTCTGTTGAATTAATTCTTTTCTGTCCTCAAAAAAATAATTATAATTCCCCTGTAGAAAATAAAATCTCACTCAACATTGAAGGATTCATTACTTTTCTGTTGAATTAATTTTTTGTTTTCACACAAACGATAATATTTCCGCTGTAGAAAATAAAATCTCACTCAACATTGAAGGATGGAATTCATTACTGTTCTGTTGAATTAATTCTTTGTTTTCTCACCAAAGATAATAATAATTCCGCTGTAGAAAATAAAATCTCACTCAACATTGAAGGATGGAATTCATTACTGTTCTGTTGAATTAATTTTTTTGTTTTCTCACAAAAGATAATATTTCCGCTGTAGAAAATAAAATCTCACTCAACATTGAAGGATGGAATTCATTACTGTTCTGTTGAATTAATTTTTTGTTTTCTCACAAAAGATAATATTTCCGCCGTAGAAAATAAAATCTCACTCAACATTTAAGGATGGAATTCATTATTCTTCTGTTAAATTAATTTTTTTCGTTTTCTCACAAAGGATAATATTTCCGCTGTAGAAAATAAAATCTCACTCAACATTGAAGGATGGAATTCATTACCTCAAGAGGGCTGTTGAGCCATTGGAAGAAGAAGAAGAACGGCCTCCATCATCCCTTCCGCGATCCTATGTTTACGTGTTAGCCCCAGTTTAATTCCTCATTAAAAGTTACGCCTATATATTTGCAAGATTCAACAAGAGGCACTTTTTAGTTTCCTATTTCATATTCCCCCGGCGATTACCATTTTCTTTTTAGTAAAAATTATTTTTTTTTACTCTTAGATGGATTTCTGGAAGTAAAACAAGGTCCCTGACAGAATTCCGAAAAAAAATTGAATAGTAGAATTTTATTATCTGAGGAGAGAAGTCTTCAAAAAAACAAGACAGGATAAAGTTAGAAATGAGCTCCTGTGGAAAGAAACGTCCGTTATTGAAAATCAAACCCTTAAATGGTACGGTCATGTACAGAGAATGGAAAACGAAAAATAGCCAAAATACATATACCAATGGTCACCTTCTGGAAAAAAATATATAAATGGCGCAGACCCAGATTAAAGTGGAAAACCCATGTGAAAACCGTAATGGAAGACAGGAATTTGGAAGAGGGAGATTGGAACTACAGACAAGAAATGGAAATTGAAGACGACGGAAAACCTGCAAAAATGGGGGAGGGGGGAAAGCCGAAGAACAAGAAGAAGAAGGTGATGGATTTATTTTCATCATATTAATTTCTGTCCATCGATATAGCTTATCGAAAATCTGCTTAAAGAGCGATTTCAACATCTATATTCTCTATAATTTTGTGAATTATGCAGTCGTCGGCGAACAATTTAATTTTAGAATCCTATTCCCACCGGTGGGTCATTCACAAAATCCAAGAAAATTATTGGCCCAATTACAGTTCCCTGTGGCACACCAGAGGGTGGTTAAGTGCCTCGTTTTCCCCGGAGTCTACAAGTACGCGATTGATCAAAAATTCCCCCAATCCATCCAGTTAAACGACGATCAATTCCCGACGTTTTCAACAATTGTGTCGTTCACAACTTCCTGTGACGTCAGGATCTACTGTCTATGGAGGAATTGTCGCAGGTCGACGATCCGGGGAATTCCCGATCCCGTTTATTGGACAAGGTCGTCGTCTCGGAGGAATGGAAAGTCCGGCGCCGTCGGTCGGGGGCGTGAGATGAAGCAGCAGTGGGGCAGAGAAAGTGGATCGCAGAGAGCTTGCCATATGGGGCACGACCTTGCTCCATTTACGACTGAACCAACCATAGCCAATATCGACAAGCGACCGAAATAACGGTCCGGAAAGGAAGAAGAAGAAGACGACGGCGAACCGCCAAGCGGAGTTCAAGGCCTGAGAGCGTTCACCTCAAACCGCTTACCGCTTGACGCCATGAAGGACACTCAATCTCACTTACTACTTCTGCATAAACAGATATCCACAAACAAGGATACGGACTGACTTCCGTCGGCAAACAGTCAAATATGAAATAACTTCCCTTGGAGGTTTACCAAATAAGCGGTCCTCAGAGACAAGGTACGGAACAAATCAGACCTATCACCTTCCTCAGTGAAAAAATGCAACCTTGGAAACATTCCACATGGAACCAAAATGGTTCTGCGTCCAATATTGAAATTTAAAAATATTATATCAGTATTAAACTTTTCCTTACATACTCGATTGGACTCAATAAACTGATAAAATGGCAGAGTAATTCAAAACGTATCAAACAGCCAAAGCTCATTTATTCTTTGCTGAAACAACGCACAGAAAATTAAAGTGCCATGAAATTATAAAAGAGAACTCGCATGGACACTACAAGTTTTGGATATGAGCACCACGTGGCACTCCATTTCTTCCCAGATGCGGAGCAACATGTCCTCCACTGTCAGCGATACTACACACACACACATTTATATATAAATAAGTAGTATAAGTAAGTATAAAATCATGTTCCATAGATTCTATAGAGAAGCAAGCACAAGCTTCAACGATGTTGTTGGAACGAGTCAGAGATTTTACATAGTTAGGTTGCTTTATTAATATTAAAATATACTGTAACTATTCATTAATTATAAGTATAAAAATCATATTCCATAGATTCTATAGAGAAGCACAAGCTTCAACGATGTTGTCGGAACGAGTCAGAGATTTTACATAGTTAGGTTGCTTTATTAATATTAGAATACATACTGTAACTATTCATTAATTTTTAACTTATAATAAGATTTTTCCTAAGTTCTATACAGAAGACATACAATTTGTACCTTATATATATAAAATTGATAAATATTTTTACATCCTATACTAAAAAAAAATAGTGTTCTAATAATGTTCTTACATAATTATAAATATCTACCCCTATGATACATTCAGCTCCATAACAGAGTAGAAGGAGTGGCCTTAGTAAGAACTTGGTTAGTTAGTTCATAATTTGAACCTGTTTAATGGAGGTGGGAAGTTTATTAAATATGCTAATAGCATTTTAATGTACACCCTTTTTGTATTACGGTTGGAGACTTCCCTTCCTTCCTTCCTTCCTTGTGTATATTGTTTTTTACTTCTGGTATCAAAGTCATGTAACATATCTGAAGAGGTTACTGTTATTAATAACAAATAACATGAGTGATTCTTTGCAGTACCTATAAATATTATAGTATGAAAGTCTGCTCGCAGGAAGACGACGTTTATTCTACGATTTAACATTTTGATGATTAGTGCGCGTAGTATATATAGTATATAAAATACCATAAAAAATTCTGTCGATATATCAAGTTCTAAATAAACATTAAACATATAGATTTTAGATTATGTACGCATATAAGGTAATGTTTTTAAAACTAGTGACAGATAGAAGTTATGTAAAAAATCATATTCCATATTCTCTACTAGCTCGGTATGTTTATTTTATTGGACTACTTTCAACCGAGACTCTACGCCGCTTCCCTCGTTGTTCGTGGAGTCTCTTAGAACATAAACATCCAGTCGATTCAAATTTCTCCAAAAACATATTGAAATGCAATTACAATGTGTGGTGGAGGTTTATTAAATTTTTTTTCTAAAGTGTCTCTGCACTGTTCACTGTTACTACAGCGCCCCCGTTCGTCTAAATTCCATCAAACAGAACGCAACTTTCACCTTCGCGGCAGCCATTTTCTGTACTGTCTAAATAAATAAACTTTTAAATTTTATCAACTGTCTCAGAAAATTCATTAGGATTTTTTTACTGATGAAACTTACATAAATTAAAGTGGTATGAAATTATAGAACTTCTTTAAGTAGCCTCATCTATATTTTTAGTTTACATGGAAGCCGCTAGAGGCACTAGGCTTTATTATTTTTTTCTTTAATCTAAATCTATTTTAGACCTTATTAGACCTTAGAAGAGTTGGTTCAAGAGTCTTCTTTACGTGTGTGGGCTAATTTAAGGTACTTTAAGTAGATCAAGATACTGAGTCATGCCTTATGGTGGTTATGACGTCACGAAGTAGGAGCAGGGCGTGAAAGGAAAAAAAAATTAAAAAAAGTGTGCGCTCTCTGGCTGATTGTTTAATCACGTGTTGACAAAGAGATTAAATATTTTAGCAGGGTAATATAAATTAATTCCCGGGAAATGCTTACAAGTGAAAAATTAATTTTAAATTTTGGTTTTGAAAATTAATTTTAAATTTTGGTTTTGAAAATTAATTTTAAATTTTGGTTTTATTGTCCGCAGTACAAAATTTAACGTTAAAATAAGTGATCCTGCGTAAAGTGAACGGTGGGCGTTCACAAATGAAGGGACGTCAAGAAAGAAGCTAATGGAAAGCTGAGTCACAAGTCGCCGCCCACACACTACAGCCGCCGTGTTTCCAGAAAAAAAGCCCCAGCTTTAACACCAACGTAATTGCCCACCTCCTCATGGAGCCTCTCGTGCTTGCTTCTCTGAGTTCCCAGAACTCACCCGTATCGCGTTTCCCCCCTTTGGCTACTACTGTTTGTGAAATGCGAGACGGACCTCGGAAATCTCGTCTCATTCTGGACGGACGGACGAACGCAATAAAGTCCCTTCCCACAGACTCGGTTTCTCTCCTTTCAACCTGACAACCAAATAAATTATATTACCAACACTAAGAAAGCTTATTCCCTTCCTTATTTGAAAATAAATATCCACAAAATAAATAATACACAAATATTGTTCCTTAAAATTCTAAAAGTCGGTAATGACCAAGTTTATGACGAGTCAAAAAATATTTTTTTAAAAAAACAAAAAACATTTTAACTGACCTATAATCAAAAATTAATTCCACTCGTCTTCGACACGAACACAAACTATTAACTCATTAGATAGGAAAATTATTGCTTATAAAAAACCAATGAGCACAAGAAGCTTCCGAAACTTCATCTTCCAATGGTTTATAACTATCTTTAACGCGTTTGATGGAAATCTTTGGCATGTATGTATGATGGTGTCGGGGAAATCAATAATGAATAATTAAGTAGAAGCTTAACCCAAAAAAAAAACAACAACATATATACTCATGAATTCTGCTTTGGAATGGGTTGGATACATTAACAGTTAAAAAGGGGGATAAAATAAGTTAATTCAATATGTAATTTTTAGAATAAATATTTCAGTAACAGGAAAATGACCATTTTTCAAAACCAATAGTAGTAATGTTCCGCAGTTGTAAAAAGGGTGAACGAAGGAACCGACACATACACAAATAATTTTTAATAGAGCAATGAGATCAATAATGTCATAAATATGTCGAAAATACTAAGGGTATTCATAAGTAGAAAATGAAATAAAAAGAGATGAATTACGTAGTAGATACAAATATCTAAATCTTTAAACAGAATAACGATTCTTACCATAATTTTTAATGTGATAGGAAACGAAAAAAATTTAATTCAAAATTATTAAAGAAGAAAATGAAATAAAAAAAGAGATGAATTACTTAGTAGATACAAATAGATAAATCTTTAAACAGAATAACGACTATTACCATAATTTTTAATGTGATAGAAAAGGAAAAAAAATTTAATTTAAAATTATTAAAGAAGAAAATGAAATAAAAAGAGATGAATTACCTAGTAGATAAAAAAAAACTAAATATTTAAAATTGTATTGGCACGTCAAAGTGAAAAATACCTAACAGAGTTGCTTGAGGTAACCTGCCTCACAATATTGCTCTAATAATAACACGCTTTTTGACTAATAAAAAAAAATATTATCCATTCCCACAAAATATAATACCATATGATAAAACAGCAACGTGGAAATATGCAAAGTATACTAAATTTCTTAGTTTTTAGATGACTGAAGGTGTGAAGGACAGACATTGCTCTTACAGCATCACATGTAGCTGTAGCTGAGTTTCTTAAGTAATCCTCATTAATCTCATCTCATCAGTCCAATTTAATTTATTATTTACTGAAAGACCTAAGAATTTGAACAGAGGAAGTTTCATTTACATTTTTGCTGTCGTATTCAAGTGTTATTATAGATTGTTAGCGTCCCTTTCCCCTACAATATAGTCAAATCAAATAAATTTACGACCAATTAAAAACATAATTTTTGTTTAATTGAACAGAGGGTTGAGTTAAATGAAAAAAACTTTCTCCGTAATTGTTTCGTAAATTTATTATAAAACTAAACAATATTTTTTTTAAAAAAAAAATGTATGCATGAGTCAATTCGTGCAACCTTCTGGAAAGTAAAATGATCCAATGAATGATGTTACGTAATATATTGCTTTTAATTTCCTAGACCATCTTTTTTTTTCTATGCAGTCTCACTTCCCATTGTCATCTGTTTGCTGCTGGTTTTGTTTCAACAAACACCTGTTATAGCTCTATTCACATCCTGTTGATTCATATCCTCAAACAAGTTACCGGCGTAAGAGAGGAAAAGGAAAAAAAAGCAACAACAACACCCAGTGCTTTAATAAACGAAAAGAAATGTTCTTTAAAGCCGTCCAACAACAAGTCACACGAATTTGCATGTCAGAATGTTGGACAATAGGAAAGTGTCGTATGAGGTGAAACTACAAAGGACCAAAGTCGTGGATATTGGAAAAATCTTGTCACTTAAGTCGCAAATTGAGTAAGTTATAGACCATGTTAGTTAGAAATAGTGATAAACTTTTTGTGCTGAGAGGTTGGCATCCCTTGGAGCAACAACAACAGGTATCGGAACGGCGTGGGACAAGTACCAAGAGTCCCACCTACCTGATGCAGTTTTCTCCACTATGTTCTATGATTCACATAGTGGTGAAAACTGCATATAAACAGCCGAAGTTAAACCTATTCTACCTTGCTCTCATTTTAATTTCCCTCCTTTCTATCCCTTGACATCCTATCACAGGACAATTTACACGGTGTATTTCTTTTTTTTTTGAAAAATCCCTCCTTGTCTGAGTTATCCTACTCTTTATGTCTACTATATTTCTACCATTCCCAGTCATTATGTTTCCTAAGTAGCATAATTACTTAATTTCCTTCAAAATATCCCTTACCAGTCTACCCACCCTTTGTTATTCCAATGTTTCCCATACTACACTCCATTGCCTTTCGTTTTGCCTCTATTAATCCTCATATTGAACTCTTTCTCCATTCACGCCATTTGCTATCCACTATTTTCCATACTACATTCCATCACCTCGGTTTTCCCCCGTATTATAAGCCACATGTCAGCATAACGTCTTCTTCTGGCATTCGTCTATAGCACCACATTTCGAAAGCTGCTATTCTTTTCCTTTCCCCAACTCCTATCGTCCACGTTTCGCACACCCATGTAACGCCACGCTCCAAACGAACATTTTTAGCAATGATTTCCTAATATTCACGCTTATATTAGTCGTAAGTATTTTTCTGTTTTTTTTTCTTTTTTGCAAAATCCCTCCTTGTCTGAGTTATCCTACTACTCTTTATGTCTACTATATTTCTACCATTCCCCGTCATTATGTTTCCCCCCAAAGTAGCATAATTCCTTAAATTCCTTCAAAATATCCCTTACCAGTCTAACCGCCCTTTGTTATTCCAATGTTTCCCATACTAAACTCCATTGCCTTTGTTTTTGCCTCTATTAATCATCATATTGAACTCTTATCGTCCACGTTTCGCTCCCATGTAACGCCACGCTACAAACGAACCTTTTTTGGCAATGATTTCCTAATATTCACGCTTATATTAGTCGTAAGTATTTTTCTGTTTTTTTTTTCTTTTTTGCAAAATCCCTCCTTGTCTGAGTTATTATCCTACTCTTTATGTCTACTATATTTCTACCATTCCCAGTCATTATGTTTCCCCCCAAAGTAGCATAATTCCTTAAATTCCTTCAAAATATCCCTTACCAGTCTAACCGCCCTTTGTTATTCCAATGTTTCCCATATTAAACTCCATTGCCTTTGTTTTTGCCTCTATTAATCATCATATTGAACTCTTATCGTCCACGTTTCGCTCCCATGTAACGCCACGCTCCAAACGAACATTTTTAGCAATGATTTCCTAACATTCACGCTTATATTAGTCGTAAGTATTTTTCTGTTTTTTTTTTTTCTTTTTTGCAAAATCCCTCCTTGTCTGAGCTATTATCCTACTCTTTATGTCTACTATATTTGTACCATTCCCAGTCATTATGTTCCTTAAATTTCTTCAAAAAAAATCCCTTACCAGACTACCCACCCTTTGTTATTCCAATGATTCCCATACTACACTCCATATTTGCCTTTGGTTTTTGCCTCTATTAATCCTCATATTGAACTCTTTCTTCTGACTACGTTCACGCCACTATTTTCCATACTACATTCCATCACCTCGGTTTTTCCCTGTATTATAAGCCATAACGTCTTCTTCTTGACTCCCCCTGATACCACAGCATCATCGGCAAACCTTAGGGGTTTTTATTTTTTAATTTCCTTCATAGCCTGTTCTACTCAGAAGTTAAGGAGCACGGGTCTATTCTTGATTTCTGCTTTCATTTCTCGCCCTTCAATTCTCAATTATCAATAATAAAAATATCAGGGGAGGCAATTATTCCATACCTAATGAGGTTATTCCATATTTCAATAAACAATTCCAGTATACCGTGTGACTGGAGGAAGGCTATAGTTGTCCCAATTCATAAAGGGGGTAGTAAAAGTGACGTGAATAATTATAGACCGATAAGTCTTACGTCGGTTGTTTGTAAGCTGATGGAGCACCTTATTGTAGAGTACATCCGTAAGGAGCTTGATAATAACGGCTGGTTTTTCAAGGGGCAACATGGATTCCGAGAAGGTTACTCATGTGAGAGCCAAGTCGTTTCCTTGTACCAGGACATTGTCGATGAGGTTGACAGAGGAGGAAGAGTGGATGCGGTCATCATAGATTTTGCAAAGGCTTTCGATCTTGTACCTCATGACATATTGTTACAAAAAATGTCCAAAATTGGGATTGATAGACGAGTAGTTTTATGGATTAGAGAATTTTTACGAGACCGACAGCAAATGGTTAAAGTAGGGAACGAATTATCCTCAGTTGCGAAAGCTAAATCGGGTGTGCCACAGGGTTCCGTTATTGGTCCCTTATTATTTCTAGTCTACGTAAATGACTTAGCTTCAGGCATTAATTCTCAGGTGCGTCTTTTTGCTGACGACTGCGTAATATATATCGGAAAATAAAAACTGTGATCGATGAAGAACTTCTACAAAAAGATTTAGACACAATAATAGATTGGGCACTTGTTAATAAAATGAAAATAAATTGTAACAAGAGCAAGGCAATAAGCTTTTGTAGGCGTCGCGTAGAAATAGTACTTAATTATAAGCTCAGCGGTAATGAAATAGTACAAGAAAGTAACTGTAAGTATTTGGGTATATACTTGAGCAGTAATATGGGTTGGGAATATCAAATAGACCATGTGACTAGGAAAGCATGGAAAGCACTTCATTTCGTCATGCGGATTTTAAAAAAAGCAAACTGTGAAACACGGGAACTTGCATACAAATCTCTCGTGCGTCCAGTACTAGAATACGGCTGTATTTGTTGGGATCCGTTCCGAAAATATCAGGTCGAGGCACTGGAAAGGGTACAGAGGGGGGCAGAAGGTGTCCTGGTCACGGAAACGAGAAGGTTCGTCAATTAGGGTGGGATATGTTAGAAAAACGACGACAAAATTTACGTCTCGGGGCTCTTTTTAAAGCGTACGCAGGCCAACAATCCTGGGAAGATATTGCATCAAAGTTTTTAGAAGTAAATTATTTCAGTAGAGGGGATCATCATTGTAAAATTGGGCAGTGTAGCTTTAAAACTGACGTTGGGAAATTTTCATTTTTAAATCGGACTGTAAGGGATTGGAACAATTTACCTGCAGAAGTTTTCGAAACATTCCCAATTGCCAATAGCAACGTGTTTCAGGGAAGAATTAGGAAGTGTAGTGAAGTGCAAGTGTAGTGAAGTGTAGTGTAGTGCGACGAAACAATATATGAATAATGGGTACTTTTTTATCTTTTTTGTTAGAATTTAATTTAATTTATATTATATTAGTGTAATTATTATCTATAACATATTTTATTTTTAAGTTTATTTTTCGTAACTGCCACCGAGTGCTACTCAATTGCAGTATTAATAAATTCAAATCAATTACTGGTGGGTGGCTGCTGCCGCCGCCGCCATCATCATCATAACGTGACGTCACGCTTCTTGTAGCCGAGCTCGACTGTAATTCTCTTAGCGTAGTCCATTACGACGAGTGTCCGGTTGCATTTAAAGCGCTTTGTCGGTCAAGATTGGAGAGTTGTAGATCTTTGGCAGTTGAGCGTGTCCTGTTGGCGTGTCCCTTTGTTTGCTGTTGGACGGAAGAAAGAAAGAAAGCCAGCGATGGGCCCCACAATTTCTGTCCCGAGGTATGCGGCGCTCCCAGCTGGCGGCATTCGTCATCGGAGGAAAGCGTGTCACGGGAGGCGAGAGGGAATTTGCAGCTATTACAGAGGACATCACGCCCTCTCACTCATGTTTGGACTACTAACTATTAACACTGGCATACTTCCTTCTCCCCCCCCCCTTTTGTATTGTATTTGCAAATAATCTACAATTGGGCGCAAGCCCGGTGGCAGATACATAATTAAATATACATAATTATAAACTAAAGAAAAAGATAAACATGTTCCGTGGATGCCCTGAAAGAGAAAAGAGAAAAACACGCTTTTCGGGCCGTGAAATTCACTTGTTCCTCCTCCCACCCAAGTCTATTGTTGAAAAATATCCCCAGATATTTGCAGCTCGTTACCCTTGGAATTTGTTCCCCACTCGTCTATTCTATATTCTGTCTCATTTAACAAGGTGCGTTTAGTAAACGAGATTGAGCTGCTTTTCTTTCCATTAATTTTCATTTTATTTTCCAGAGCCCAGCTATTAACTTTATCTAGATCTTCTTGTAATAATAAAGTGTGTCTTCCTCGTTTGTTACCTTTCTGTATATGATACAGTCAGTCGTCAGCGAAAAGCCTTACTTACCCCTGACTTCAAGTAATTCGGTAAGTCATTAATGAATATTAAAAACAGTAAGGGGGCCGATTACAGAGCCTTGGGGAACTCCCGATGTTACAGCGCCTGCCTGAATCCGAAAATTGTTCCCCGATTTTGACTTTTTGCGATCTGTCGCTTAAGAATTTTTCTACCCATAGTATCACTCTTTTATCTATACCTGTTTTATTTAATTTATCCAATAGGATATCATGAGGTACTACATCAAATGCCTTAGCGAAGTCTATGATAACCCCATCTATTCTACCCCCCATTATCTACTTCATCTGCTAACTCCTGAAATAGATTTATCATTTGACTTTCGCACGAGTACCCTTCCCGTGCGGAAACGTCCACGTGCTCCTTTGCGGTTAACAGGCTACATGAGGGTGAGAGATCCTGAAACAGGCAACTCCCCTTTAATAGCATAGGAAAAGGGAATTGAAAAGGGTTGGGGGATGCGGAAGGTAGAGCAAGGGGTAGCCGAGGGTTGAGATATTCTTTACTCTGAGGTTTGACTGAATTAAAAAAACTCCATGTTTGTAAGACAAGTTGAATAAATACTTTTCTTAACAAAGGAACGCATCTCAGGATTAAAATTTTTAATTAACGTGACAGTAATAATGGATCATTGAACAAAAACAATATAATAGATATAGATCCAAAGGCTTTAGAGTGATGATGTAACATATAAATGTCAAAGCTATGCCAATTTCATGGGGAAACATTAACATCCGGCTCGATGATTAGCAAAAAAAAAAGATAATAGAATTTGATCCAAAGGCTTTAGAGTGAACAAGTAGGATGTCATCAGATGTTGCATCATATACAAACCATGGCTGTGTCAATTTAATATTCACCTTAGGATTAAAAATTCATATAGCAGTGACAGTATAAGTCGATCATTTACCCAAAAAAAAAAAAGGTAATAGATTTTTATCCAAAGGCTTTAGTGTGATGCTGTATCATGTACATGTCAAAGCTATGCCAATTTCATGGAGAAACATTACATCCGCTCGGAATAATAAAACAATGATAGATTTGACAAGGCTTGAGTGATGTATCATAAAATGCAAAGCTATGCCAATTTCATGGGGAAACATTAACATCCGGCTCGATGATTAGCGCAAAAAAAAAAGATAATAGAATTTGATCCAAAGGCTTTAGAGTGAACAAGTAGGATGTCATCAGATGTTGCATCATATACAAACCATGGCTGTGTCAATTTAATATTCACCTTAGGATTAAAAATTCATATAGCAGTGACAGTATAAGTCGATCATTTAACAACAAAAAAAGATAATAGATTTTGATCCAAAGGCTTTAGAGTGATGCTGTATCATGTACATGTCAAAGCTATGCCAATTTCATGGGGAAACATTAACATCCGGCTCGAAGAATAATAAAACAAATGATAATAGATTTTGAACCAAAGGCTTTTGAGTGATGATGTATCATATAAATGTCAAAGCTATGCCAATTTCATGGGAGAAACATTAACATCCGGCTCGATGATGCGCAAAAAAAAAAAGATAATAGAATTTGATCCAAAGGCTTTAGAGTTAAACAAGTAGGATGTCATCAGATGTTGCATCATATACAAACCATGGCTGTGTCAATTTAATATTCACCTTAGGATTAAAAATTCATATAGCAGTGACAGTATAAGTCGATCATTTACCCCCCCAAAAAAAAGGTAATAGATTTTTATCCAAAGGCTTTAGAGTGATGCTGTATCATGTACATGTCAAAGCTATGCCAATTTCATGGGGAAACATTAACATCCGGCTCGATGATTAACAAAAAAATGATAATAGAATTTGATCCAAAGGCTTTAGAGTGAACAAGTAGGATGTCATCAGATGTTGCATCATATACAAACCATGGCTGTGTCAATTTAATATTCACCTTAGGATTAAAAATTCATATAGCAGTGACAGTATAAGTCGATCATTTACCACCAAAAAAAAAAGGTAATAGATTTTTATCCAAAGGCTTTAGAGTGATGCTGTATCATGTACATGTCAAAGCTATGCCAATTTCATGGGAGAAACATTAACATCCGGCTCGAAGAATAATAAAACAAATGATAATAGATTTTGAACCAAAGGCTTTTGAGTGATGATGTATCATATAAATGTCAAAGCTATGCCAATTTTATGGGGAAACATTAACATCCGGTTCGATGATTAACAAAAAAAAAGATAATGGAATTTGATCCAAAGGCTGATCACCACCACCTGATCAGAGCACTTCTCCAGTTGTTGTTGTTGTTGAAAGTTTTACTGCCCGTTTTTTAGTGTTGTATTGTGCGCGCGATTTATTGGGGGGAGTCTTCCCATACAATTTCTGTGATGGGTCTATTTCCATATTATGGGTTGTCTGCAGTCCTTTGCCGCCTACGTATACGACTTTGTCGCGGCGGTTGGGTTCGTAGTGCGTGCCAGAGGACCGGTTCATCCCGTTGAATGCTCCCTTTATCTGTTCTGAGAATGCAGTGAGTCAAGAAGCTGTTAATTCGCTGCCTCGGGGTCCTCAAAGGCCCCCCCCCCTCTATCTTATCCTCCGCAGCAGCAGCAGCAGCATCGCCTCCGATCGTGTAATCATTTCATTCAAGTACAGTAACTGGTCGGACAATGGAGCTTTGCTTGGGAACTGGGGAGACGAGATCCAGATCCTGTAAATAAAGGATCTCAACTGTTATGTTACCGGAAAAAAATTGGGAACCCAAATTAAATACTTTCCCGCGAAAAACCTTAACCTGGATACTATTTAATATTATTAAATCCTTATACCATATTTATACCAGGGATGAAAATATGTTACCAGAACTTACCCCTATCGATGGCCGTACCTGTCTAACAACATCTTTGACGTCACTTTTGTTATTTTGACAGCTGACAAATCTTCATTCAATAGCGTCCAAGTTTTGTGGTTACACACTTTCCCTTCAATACTCCCATTCACCCTTCACCCTATACCCTTCTGTCTTTAGTTTTAGTTTATTAGTTTTATTATTGTTAAGAAAATAATTATTTATAAAATAAAATAGAATAAATCTGTAACACAAACATTGTAAGAAATGAAAATAAGGCCTGTTATAGATACTCAAGAAAACAGGCATTAAAAATTATGGTAAGAATCGTTATTCTGTTTATTTTATTCATTGATGTTATTTCTAATCACAAATAGGAAGCACTTATTTTTTTGAATAATTCTGATATTCATCCCTTTCAATACAAGGAACAAAAAAATAATCTGTACACACAAAAAAAAAATTGTAAAACCTTGTCAATTGCACAGAAAGAGAGAAAGAAAGAAGTGGCATTATCCATCTTCAACAGACTGTTGCCGCAGTTGTTGTCCGCCGATAACCAACCAAGGTAAATTTAAGGCTGAATTATCCTCATTTTTTTTTTGCTTAGCCACTCCTCCTTCTATTCAGTAAAGGAGTTTATAGAAGAATCGGAGACGCCGAGTAATTAGTTTATAATAATGTTGGGAATCGCCTTTTCTATTTGGTTACAAAAATTTGTTTATAAGTGTATTAATCTTTTATATAATAAAATAATGTGATAAATGTGTACAACACCACCCTCTGACTACATTCACACATCCTTGAAAGCTTAGCTTCTTCTTTACAAGGATCTACAGGAATATGATTATTATTCTATTCTATTCTATTAAGTTGTTTCTCAAATCCCAAAATGGTTTATTTTACCGTATCGGGCTCTCAACTTTAAGTTGACTGAACTGCTCTGAGAGAAACGTTGCATGTAAATGTCTGGAGACAGACGCCGAATAGTGTGACGTCCAACGACTGTGGTCCTGGCTGAAGAGGGAAACCGCGTGATTTGCACGAAGGAGTAAGCGATGACTCAATCGTTGCGTCATCGTCAGTGGAGCAGGTCACGCGTCACTCTGCTGGGATAAAACAGACGCTGGCTGGAAGAGGGATCTGGATCAACAATACTGCTCCGTTTCAGGAGGAAAAAAATCACCTTGTAAACGCTCCTAATAGGTAAATGACCACCGTGACTCATACATAAACGTTGATGATCTACGTGATAGACTTGCGTTGTCCAGGGAATAATTTATGTTGGACTGGAAAAAGAATTAACTCTACAGGGCTATGTTAGCAGTGGTGTAGTGGCTAGCCTGCCTCTAGTTGCTGCCTAACAACAGCCCAGAGGTTCCGGGTTCGAATCCCGACCTGGGGCTTGGATGTTTGTTTGTGACGTCGTCATGGTCGCGAAGACCCGGGGATTAAGACTGTTGGAGGATCGATAGAGCTGACCACCACGTGGTGTCAGTCACTCCAAACTCGGAATGTGTCATGCAAGATGATGACAGTCAGTCCGCAGTCGACTCGGTAGGCCCAGGCCCGTCCCTCAATAGGCTGTAGAGCCATGGAGGAAAAAAAGAAAAATGGAAAAAGAAATGTTAGCTCCACAATACGACGAGACGTGACGTTTTCCAATATTTTCTAAGTAATCCCTTTTCCGTCATGGAGAAAAAAAAGGAAAAAGAAATGTTAGCTCCACAATACGACGAGACGTGACATTTTCCAATGTTTTCTAAGTAATCCCTTTTCCGTCAAAGAGAAAAAAAAGAAAAAAGAAATGTTAGCTCCACAATACGACGAGACGTGACGTTTTCCAATATTTTCTAAGTAATCCCTTTTCCGTCAAAGAGAAAAAAAAGAAAAAAGAAATGTTAGCTCCACAATACGACGAGACGTGACGTTTTCCAATGTTTTCTAAGTAATCCCTTTTCCGTCAAGGAGAAAAAAAAAGAAAAAAGAAATGTTAGCTCCACAATACGACGAGACGTGACATTTTCCAATTTTCTCAGCACCCACCACATTTCCATTATGCTCGGGGTAATTTTTTTTTTTGGTGTCTAACATGACCTGCATGATTAAAAACTCGCGGGACCAGCAAAACGGTAAACCCTGTAGCGTAAAATTTAACCAAAATTTTAAAACTTCACGTAGTCGATCGGAAAGGTTATGAGGTGGTAATATCAAAGCATGCATGAAAGGATCTGTTTTAGACGTTCTTAAGGATCAATAAATACAAATATTCAATTTAAATAGTGCCAGCTATACTCTGAAAGGGCGCTGCATAGTGCTCAAACCTAAATTGACTGATATAACAAGTAGAAGAAGAAGGTGTTACAAGTGTGTGTGGGGTACAAAAGTGAGGGAAGCCAAAATTTATTCAACTCTATAATAGAAGATTAATGGCCGCGAAAAAAATCCTACACCAATTGGGGATGTAGGAAAATTCAGTGCACAATTTTAGCAAGGCCTCGGTAGCGCAGTAGGTAGCGCGTAAGTCTCATAATCTTAAGGTCGTGAGTTCGATCCTCACCCGGGGTATGTATTTTGACAGCTTATTTTTAATCAACGCAATATTTCGGAAATTGTTTGAAATTGTTTTGGGACACACAAAATTCGCGTCAGTTACTCTGAGAATTGGAGACTCTGTTTTGGAATCTTTTCGATCCTCACCCGGGGCATGTATTTTGACAGCTCATTTTTAATCAACGCAATATTTCGGATGTAGTTTGAAAGTGTTTTGGGACACACAAAACTCGTCACTAGACGTCACGTCACATTCTCTGAGAATTGGAGACTTTTATAAGGTCCTCATATTTTCGAACGCCTTATTCCTACCTTTATAAATTAATTTCTAATATGCAGTGTCCTTCCAGTTCTTCATTAAGCAAGTCCAAAATTATCGTCTTTTTTTGGTTAACAGGCTACATGAGGGTGATCCTGAAACAGGCAACTCCTATGCTATTTCTATAGAGTTCAATGTGAGGATTAATAGAGGGAAAACCGAAGGCAATGGAGTGAAATATGGGAAACATTGGAATAACAAAACAGTGGTTAGACTGGTAAGGGATATTTTGAAGGAACTTAAGCAATTATGCTACTTGGGAAACATAATGACTGGGAATGGTAGATATATAGTAGACATAAAGAGTAGGATAACTCAGACAAGGAGGGATTTTGCAAAAAAGAAAAGAAAAAAAAAGAGAAAAATACTTACGACAAATATAAGCGTGAATATTAGGAAATCATTGCTAAAAATGTTCGTATATAAATATACATATAAATATGCATAGGAAGGGAATTGAAAAAAGGGGGGATGCGGAAGGTAGAGCAAGGTAGCCTAGCAAGGGTTAACTAGGGCCCCCGGGCTATGGTTTAAGGATCCTACCCTCGCGGTGTTTCACCTAAAGAGATGCAGGCAGGGAAAACCCTAGAAAACCTGCATCAGGTAGGTCGGGCATTGCTGGGTACTATTCTCACGCCCTTCCCTATGAATGACGGGAGACGAGTCTGCTGTGGGGTCGCAGCAGCATTCCCTTCTCCGTGTCTCCACCAGTTTCAGGAGGCAGTTGGCCGACTGATCCCCCAATGGGATCAGCGGAGGACAACTCTTGCCATATGCCCAAGGTCTTTGACCCCGGTACATATACCTCCTAAAATAGGTGAAGGTGTCTCGGCATATGAGAACTTTGATAAAAAAATACCCAGAGAGAGTGCAGGAGGCATTCCCGACATGATCAGGTGAGGAAGCCCCGCAGTCACTCTCTGGACTGAAGCGCCTGCGAGAAAACTCCCGCAGCGCCCTCCTCTCATGTCAAAATTATCCCTTTTTTTTGGTTAACAGGCTACATGAGGGTGATCCTGAAACAGGCAACTCCCCTTTAATAGCATAGGAAGGGAATTGAAAAGGGGGGGAGATGTGGAAGGTCCCTCGCTCAGTGAAAGGATCAATAAGGAACCATAAACAGCTGCGACTAATTACGATGACATTTTCTCCTTTAGTTACGGACGTGACTTCGTGTCTTTACAGTTACGTCGCTAACGTTGCCAAAAAAAATAATAAACGTTGAATCACTGTCATGGGAGTTAAATACTTGACAGGTCATCTCTTAGGTTGAGTCGGCCTTGACTTCAGCTTAAGGTAATCACTACTCTCCCAGATTGCATCACTAAGTATTTCCCCCCTCCCTCCCTCCCCCCTTCCTCCCCCCTCCCCTCCCCCCCCCAAAAAAAATTTTTTTTTGTATCCGATTACTGTTGGCATAAAGCCCTCGATTCCTGTGATATCTTGAGAAGGAATTCACAATTGGATGATTTTGCGGTGTGCGTGAAATGGTAAAGTTTAAGCTTCCGTAACCAGATCCATCAGATATTTTATTTTCGCCGCCGCTTAATTGTGTACCTGCTAAGACTTTTCATTTTCCAGTCTGCTTCCTCGGTAACTTTTCCCCTTTCTTCTCGGGCACAGACCTCTCAAGTATAAATTAAACCAAATTATCTTGAGCATGCTGAGTTGTTGTTCAACAACTCTCTCTCTCTCTAATCATCTACTATACAATATTCATGACTAAAAGTATCGTTTTTTTTGGCTCATCTGCTCGGGATAAACCGAAAATATTTTTTTATCAATATTTTGTATATCTCCCCTTTCTTACATAGGTTGAGAAAAAAATACAACTTGCATTCGTATCATTGATTATATATTAGGTATATTATTCGATGCATTGCGTTCAATTTGGATTTTCGATATTTATTAGGAACGACATTGATACTTCTTTTTATTTTTATTTTCGGGTCCAGTACAAAATCCCCTGAAAGACACTTGCCTGACGCCCTTTTTCCCTGACGATTGACGTCCCTCCTCCCCTCTCCCTCTCCCCCACCCCCCCAAATTTTTTTTTAAATTATTCTTATTGACGCTTCCCCGAAAGGTAATTATCGTGATCGGCGTTTCCTTGACCATAGCGTCATTTTCCCAGAAGCTGCGTTTTACGAAATAAAGCATAATTTTAGTACAGCACTTAACATTTTATATTATTCGCATTATACATAATTTTATTGTAAATTAAGTTCTGAATTATTTAGCGGAACAATTCCAACTAAACATGTTACGATCCGTGAACAAGGACTGTGCCGATGTTCCAAAATGCATAAAAATCGTGCGCTGAAGACGTAAGGTCTCTGAGAAACGTTTGTGTGTGCGCGTGTGTGTGCGTGTGTGTGTCAAGAAATCTCAAAGGACCCGTTTTACTCGCTGATCCCATTGGATCAGTCGCCCAGGCCAACTGACTCCTGAAACTGGTGGAGACACGGAGAAGGGAATGCTGCTGCACCCCCACGGCAGGAAACTCGTCTCCCGTCATTCGGAAGGGCGTGAGAATAGTAACCCAATGCCCGACCTACCTGATGCAGGTTTTCTAGGGTTTTCCCTGCATCTCTTTAGGTGAAACACCGCGAGGGTAGGATCCTTAAACCATAGCCCGTGGGCCCTAGTTAACCCTTGCTAGGCTACCTTGCTCTACCTTCCGCATCCCCCCTTTTTCAATTCCCTTCCTATGCTATTAAAGGGGAGTTGCCTGTTTCAGTATCACCCTCATGTAGCCTGTTAACCAAAAAAAAATGGCTTGGTGTTATCAACATGAAACTACCACAAAACAAAAAAAACAACGTGACAAAGTTCGGTGATGCTACGTCAAGGCCAAATAAAGTGCGAATGACAAAATCAAAACTTGGGACAATGCTCATCATCCTTTCCTGATGTTACCGAATTATCGTCAGCGAAATTGGTTCCACTGGTGCTGATTTAAATTCGTAACTTTATCCTGGTTGTGGAAGAGGATGTAAGGATTCGCCCGCAACAGCTGAGAGAAGGATTTCTTCTTGCTGCACTACAATGAGTTCGTTCATAGGACTATAGTGGTCGTTCCTTTGCTAAAAATCAGGTTCCAACCCACCATATCCACGCGATTTGGCATCAAGTGACTTTATTTTATTCCTTTAAAATAAAAATTCACATGAAAGGTCATCGCTTTGATGACGGTAGACGACTTTCAAGCAACAGTGACGCGAGTTGAAGAAGAACATCAAGCTAAACCAGGAATTTTTTGATTAATTGTAATAAAGTGGGAGGACACTAGATAAAACACCTAAAACATTAAAAAAAGTCGTGTTAAGTTTACTGCATATTTTTATTAATCCAGTGTAAATATTAGGGGGGAGGGCGGAATATTATTTAATGAAATTAATGATTGGGTTTAAATATATACATTTATTAATTGTAAACACAATAATTTTAATATGGGTCATGCGTGTATATATTATTATGTACAAAAATAATTAATTAAAATTGGGATTGTATTAAAGATCTCAGGGTATTAATGGGTTTGGGTGTTGACCCACACGTGTAGCAGATTTTTTCTTTTTGTTCGTTGACGAACCTGAGTTGTTGTTAAGACCCTTCTTCCCTGCTTCCTGGACTGATCAAAGCATGGTCCACCACCTCATCACAAATCTCCTCTCTCCACCTCCTTGTATCACCAGAAATCTGTCCACCACTCTCCTTCAATATCCTCTCTCCACCTCCTTGTATCACCAGAAATCTGTCCACCACTCTCCTTCAATCTCCTCTCTCCACCTCCTTTGTATCACCAGAAATCTGTCCACCACTCTCCTTCAATATCCTCTCGCCATCACCTTGTATCACGTTCTGTTTAACTCAAAAGTTACTTAATTCACAATTTGCTCTGCTCATAACACCACAGGGATGCACGCACACCCTCTCCTTACTCGTCCAACCCGCTCTCTAAAAACACATCTTCACTCCACCAACCATGTCCCTTCGCCGCTCTCCTAAGTACAACCTTCATCCTCCGCTCCGTCTCTCTCAACCGTCCAACTCGCTCTCTCCAAGTACACAATGTCCTACCTAAGAACTGTCATAGTTTATTCAAAATTTCGGTATAAAGCATTGTAAACATGAAGTTACTCCACTGTTGTCGGCTTCTTTTGAGACTTGCCGACAGGAAGGTGTAATTGTTGATATTGGCGCGCCCACAAGCGTCGATAATTTCCTTGTAAAACGTTTCAGCCGCACACACACACACGTAACTGATCCATTTGAATTAAATATTCTACCGCGCTACACCAGTCTTGGAGCTTATCGGACGCTCGGTTTGTCTCAAACTCCTCGCATTACCTTTCTCAACCGTCCAACTCGCTCTCTCCAAATACACAATATCCTACCTAAGAACTGTCATAGTTTTTTTCAAAATTTCGGTATAAAGCATTGTAAACATGAAGTTACTCCACTGTTGTCGGCTTCTTTTGAGACTTGCCGACGGGAAGGTGTAATTGTTGTTGTTGTTGTTGATATTGGCGCGCCCACAAGCGTCGATAATTTCCTTGTAAAACGTTTCAGCCGCACGGACACACACACACACAGACGTAACTGATCCATTTGAATTAAATATTCTACTGCGCTACACCAGTCTTGGAGCTTATCGGACGCTCGGTTGGTCTCAAGCTCCTCGCATTCATTACCTTTCTTTAAACGAATACCAAGATAAATGGCCAAAATATTGAAGATAAAATTCGGACCTAGGATTTTTTGCTAGGGTGGGTAAAATAATTTAGTCAGTCAGTTGATATTAATCATTCAAAACGTATTCTGTTGTTTTCTGTGCCCTACTTTTATCTTCATGTTTAACATTCTCTGATTCGCGCGGAAATGGAAGATTTCCCTTCGTCATTAATTAGCATAAAAACCCAGGTGATTCTTATTTCCGCTTTATCCGAGGCAAGGTCGAGGCCGTCGGAAGACGTGAATCTTTTCCGCAAGGTCCGGTCGGTCGGTCGGTCGTGATCTTGAAGTCAAGTCCCTCTCCTCCCCCCCTTCCCTTACATAAGCCGTGGTCCCCAAAGTCATGCGATTGCGCAGGACCGGAAGCCGAGTCACGCTCGCGAAAGGCGTTTCCTGTCGGTTGGCGCCGCCGCAGCGTGACGCGGCGCCGGAAAACGCACATTTACAGCGATACCAAACATGTATATCCATGCTCTTACTACACAGTCTGTTACTAAAAATATTTTAATCTAACTAGTTGGCCGGAAATCCATCAGCGAAGTTGGTCTAAAACTCACCTAGAGAAAACCAAAAATCGTTAACTTCACAGCAAACACAAAACAGTTTATCTCCTAACTTGGAAAACTTTTCATATACGTGAGCCTCTCTTTTTTCTTGGTCTGCTGATTGACAATAATTTTAAAATGGAATCACCACCACGTTAAAAAAAAACTATCGGGAAAACTCAGCAAAATTTGCTTTACATTACATTACGAGTGTCAGTCAGCTATGGGAAGCCGACATAGCTATAATAATACGATGATGTACCATGCATATTTTTGATTCTGTCATGTGTCATTCACGGTATTGCAAACTTGGGGGTCATCCATCAGCTTCACATCATCTTTAAAACTACAAAAAAAGTGGGGGCCGTAACGAAATAGTTAAGTGTAGCTGGTGCACGGTATACCACTTGACAACCATTGTTTCTGAAAACTTGGAATTTTAACCTTGTCTTGCACACGTATATTATTCTAGAAATTTTAAAATTTTGTATGGAGCAACATCAATCAATTAATCTATATGATCTAAACGGTTCAAGCCAATTCGTACAACAACACAAGAAATCTCTCTCTCTCTCTCTATCAGCTCCGTGTTGTTGAAAAAAAACATCGTCCAAGTCTTGTTGGAAACAAGCAGCCGCCATTCACTATTCCGCGGTATAAATCTATACATACAATAGTCTCCCGGAAGAAATAAAAAGCTTTAAAGGTTCCAAAAATTATTTATAAAGAGTTGTAAATCTCTGTTGATGAATGGAGGAGCGTATTATTCACTCAAAAAGAGTTCGTAGAAATAGGAGGAAGGACTAAAACAGTTTCCTTGGTGTTCCTATCAAATTCTCCTATTATTTTACAACTATACTCTACTAGAATTTAACTGCTGACTTATTTTCTTTTTCATGTTCGACGGGGAAGGAACCTACACAGCACGATCTTCTGCTGCCTTCTCCTCCTCCGTCGACTGAAAATTGAAGATTGAATTTTATCTTTCCTCTTTTTGTCATTCAATTCTTAGTTGTATATTTCTTGTAATATTATATTTGACGTATCCTATTTCCTCAACCGAGGACTAATGGATTGAATTCTAATAAATCTAAATCTAGCATTATGAGAGCTGAATGGTATAGGAACGCAGCATAAGGGGGCAAAGATGACGTCGCAGAGCAGATGATCCGGAGGCAAAGAGATTATATTCGGATGAATGGTATAGGAACGCAGCATAAGGGGGCAAAGATGACGTCGCAGAGTAAATGATCGGAGGCAAAGAGATTATATTCGGATGAATGGTATAGGAACGCAGCATAAGGGACAAAGATGACGTCGCAAGAGTAAATGATCGGAGGCAAAGAGATTATATTCGGATGAATTGTATAGGAACGCAGCATAAGGGGGCAAAGATGACGTCACAGAGCAGATGATCGGAGGCAAAGAGATTATATTCGGATGAATGGTATAGGAACGCAGCATAAGGGACAAAGATGACGTCGCAGAGCAGATGATCGGAGGCAAAGAGATTATATTCGGATGAATGGTATAGGAACGCAGCATAAGGGGGCAAAGATGACGTCGCAGAGCAGATGATCGGAGGCAAAGAGATTATATTCGGATGAATGGTATAGGAACGCAGCATAAGGGGGCAAAGATGACGTCGCAGAGCAGATGATCGGAGGCAAAGAGATTATATTCGGATGAATGGTATAGGAACGCAGCATAAGGGGGCAAAGATGACGTCGCAGAGTAAATGATCGGAGGCAAAGAGATTATTATATTCGGATGAATGGTATAGGAACGCAGCATAAGGGACAAAGATGACGTCGCAGAGTAGATGATCGGAGGCAAAGAGATTATATTCGGATGAATGGTATAGGAACGCAGCATAAGGGGGCAAAGATGACGTCGCAGAGTAGATGATCGGAGGCAAAGAGATTATATTCGGGAATTATTCCATTGTGAAGGACGTTCCGTTGGTCCCTAACTTTGGGTATTCGCTATTACTGTTCGTAAATTCGTAAACAATACCATTCATTCACGAGTGATGATTAAAAAAAAGGAGAACGGTGTTTGTCACACGGCGAATGACGCCAAAAAGCATACACAATTTCGAAAAACTTGATAATTTTGAGGCGGCTCCGTCGTCCAGCGGAAAGTGTCATTAGGAATGTGACCATGAACCGAACCAGGTGCTGAGGAAGCGTCATGCCCTGGATGGGTGATGAAGAAGACCCTATTCCGGCGCACTACTTTACGCTGCGGTGGGCACGAATCCAAGGAAAATCGGCCATGGTCACCGTGAAACCATTCTCTAACATTACGAAGTTCACAGACTGAAGAGGATGAAACATTCTCAACCGGAACTAAAAAAAATTAAACTTGAAAACGAGTCATGAGGACAACCTTAAAAAAAACTACTATAAGCCATTAGTAAGCATTCCACATTAGTTAAAAAGGAAACCTGAGATCTCATGTGGGCGTAACACGTGACAATAATAATTAAAAATATCGAAAGGTGAGCGAAAAAAAAATAGTAAAATAAACTGGATCGAACCAAATCTGCTTCCCCCGGCTCATTAACTATGTGGCAGAAGAAATAAATATTTAAATTAGCAACGCGATTCACTCGTAATGTGAAACATCGTTAGGTATATAAATAATTGTAAAAGACAGATGATTATCAATTGTTATAGAAGATGAAATTGAAAATAAATATTAGAAATTAATACCGTACGTTTTATAAATGTATGGAATTGATTAAAAAATTATATATGTAATATTTTTCATATATATATATATATGTAATAATTGTGCAGCTAGGAAATAATAACAACGGTTTCTGAAACGGTCGGAATATTATTTATAACTGATTAAATAATTATAAATCTGTAATATCTAAATATGTGTTATATAATCTTCCAACCTTTTTAAGAACGTTCGCTATAATAATTGATACCATTTATCTTTGTTATTTCATCTCTTTTATAGCAATTGACTGTGTACTAATATCTTTGTACCGTTATATCTTTACTTATAACTCTGATGAGCATCCAGTGTTATCCTAAATATTCGTGTTAAAGTTTTGAAAGTTAACATATTTGTTGTATCCTTATTTGATACCATTTATCTTTGTTGTTTCATCTCTTTTATAGCAATTGACTGTGTACTAATATCTTTGTACCGTTATATCTTTACTTATAACTCTGATGAGCATCCAGTGTTATCCTAAAAATTGAGGTTAAAGTTTTGAAAGTTAACATATTTGTTGTATCCTTAAATAATAATAAGGAGCCTGCCGAGGCGACGCAATGGCGTGTGTGTGGTTCCTCGGAAGCGAGGGTGAACTGACATTATTTATTGAGAGCCTGTGTTGAGAGGCTAATGGTACAGATTAGAGACGTGAAGACAGAAACGTTGCAGACACTTCCCAAGTCTCTCTGGCGTGACCGCGGGGAGGAATTTTCCTTTTACGGATAAAAAAAAATATTATTTTGGAAGAGAAAGATAGAATACCTGGTTAATAATTTTTTGTAACTCAGTAAATGAAAGACAGTAGATTTTTTTTAAAAGTTAAAGTACCTTGCTAATCAATAAATATGGCGGAAAGAAAATATATAGCGACGAGTATAACTAAGAAAGTGAAGTTGAAATTACTATTTATTACAAAAGCAGAGAAAAAGCTGCATAAAAGTGAGAGAAAAAAAACTAGGAATAGGCAGAATATTTATTTTTTTTAAAAAAAAAGAGAGGGAAGTATTACACATCAAGATTATGAAAGGATGTGCCAAGAATTTGACGCTGATATTATTATTTTTATTTAAAAAAATTTCATAACTAAGAAAGTGAAGTTGAAATTACTATTTATTACAAAAGCAGAGAAAAAGCTGCATAAAAGTGAGAGAAAAAAAACTAGGAATAGGCAGAATAATTTTTTTTCAAAAAAATAGGGAAGTTTTACACATCAAGATTATGAAAGGATGTGCCAAGAATTTGACGCTGATATTATTATTATTTAAAAAAAAATTCATAACTAAAAAAGTGAAGTTGAAATTACTATTTATTACAAAAGCAGAGAAAAAGCTGCATAAAAGTGAGAGAAAAAAAACTAGGAATAGGCAGAATAATTTTTTTTTTCAAAAAAAAAGAGGGAAGTATTACACATCAAGATTATGAAAGGATGTGCCAAGAATTTGACGCTGATATTATTATTATTTAAAACAAAAATTTCATAACTAAGAAAGTGAAGTTGAATTACTATTTATTACAAAAGCAGAGAAAAAGCTGCATAAAAGTGAGAGAAAAAAAACTAGGAATAGGCAGAATGTTTTTTTAAAAAAAAGAGGGAAGTATTACACATCAAGATTATGAAAGGATGTGCCAAGAATTTGACGCTGATATCATTATTTTTTTTTAAAAATCATAACTAAGAAAGTGAAGTTGAATTACTATTTATTACAAAAGCAGAGAAAAAGCTGCATAAAAGTGAGAGAAAAAAACACTAGGAATAGGCAGAATAATAATTTTTTTTCAAAAGAAAAAAGAGGGAAGTATTACACATCAAGATTATGAAAGGATGTGCCAAGAATTTGACGCTGATATTATTATTTCTTTAAAAATTTTCATAACTAAGAAAGTGAAGTTGAAATTACTATTTATTACAAAAGCAGAGAAAAAGCTGCATAAAAGTGAGAGAAAAAAAACTAGGAATAGGCAGAATATTTATTTTTTTCAAAAAAAAGAGAGGGAAGTATTACACATCAAGATTATGAAAGGATGTGCCAAGAATTTGACGCTGATATTATTATTTATTAAAACAAAAATTTCATAACTAAGAAAGTGAAGTTGAATTACTATTTATTACAAAAGCAGAGAAAAAGCTGCATAAAAGTGAGAGAAAAAAAACTAGGAATAGGCAGAATATTTATTTTTTTAAAAAAAGAAAAAGAGGGAAGTATTACACATCAAGATTATGAAAGGATGTGCCAAGAATTTGACGCTGATATTATTATTATTTAAAAAATATTTCATAACTAAGAAAGTGAAGTTGAATTACTATTTATTACAAAAGCAGAGAAAAAGCTGCATAAAAGTGAGAGAAAAAAAACTAGGAATAGGCAGAATATTTATTTTTTTTCAAAAAAAAGAGGGAAGTATTACACATCAAGATTATGAAAGGATGTGCCAAGAATTTGACGCTGATATTATTATTATTTTAAAAAAAAATTTCATAACTAAGAAAGTGAAGTTGAATTACTATTTATTACAAAAGCAGAGAAAAAGCTGCATAAAAGTGAGAGAAAAAAAACTAGGAATAGGCAGAATAATTTTTTTTTCAAAAAAAAGAGGGAAGTATTACACATCAAGATTATGAAAGGATGTGCCAAGAATTTGACGCTGATATTATTATTATTTTTTTAAAAACAATTTTCATAACTAAGAAAGTGAAGTTGAATTACTATTTATTACAAAAGCAGAGAAAAAGCTGCATAAAAGTGAGAGAAAAAAAACTAGGAATAGGCAGAATATTTATTTTTTTTTTCAAAAAAAAAGAGGGAAGTATTACACATCAAGATTATGAAAGGATGTGCCAAGAATTTGACGCTGATATTATTATTATTTTTAAAAAAATATTTCATAACTAAGAAAGTGAAGTTGAATTACTATTTATTACAAAAGCAGAGAAAAAGCTGCATAAAAGTGAGAGAAAAAAAACTAGGAATAGGCAGAATATTTATTTTTTTAAAAAAAAAGAGGGAAGTTTTACACATCAAGATTATGAAAGGATGTGCCAAGAATTTGACGCTGATATTATTACTTTTTTTAAAACAAAAATTTTCATAACTAAGAAAGTGAAGTTGAAATTACTATTTATTACAAAAGCAGAGAAAAAGCTGCATAAAAGTGAGAGAAAAAAACTAGGAATAGGCAGAATAATTTTTTTTCAAAAAAAATAGGGAAGTATTACACATCAAGATTATGAAAGGATGTGCCAAGAATTTGACGCTGATATTATTACTTTTTAAAAAAAATTCATAACTAAGAAAGTGAAGTTGAATTACTATTTATTACAAAAGCAGAGAAAAAGCTGCATAAAAGTGAGAGAAAAAAAAACTAGGAATAGGCAGAATATTTATTTTTTTTCAAAAAAAAATAGAGGGAAGTTTTACACATCAAGATTATGAAAGGATGTGCCAAGAATTTGACGCTGATATTATTCCATTTTTTAAAAAAAATTTCTTCATATGTTTTAAACTAAACTTTAAAACTTCACACTAAAATTTATAATGAAAGAAAGAATCCATGTTTACTATATTTTCAGAAAATTATACGACAAAATTTGTTTTTTTTTGGTACTACATTGTTAATTATTTTTAATTAGATAAATCAGAAGTCAATTAATCCGATGCAGTTACAAGTAAAGCCCATGTTTTTGGCCTCCCTCCTATTTTCATTTGTTTGGTTCGGTCCGCAGAAAATAATTCAGCAAGAACAAGAACAAGGAAGTTAGAAGAAGAGGAGGATTATTTCTCGAAAAACTGGCTTTCACAACAAATCAGGGAATTTCTTTGCAAAAAAAAAACAAAAATAAAATCTCTAGAGAAAAAAAATATGTCCAAAGAGTGTTTCTATTCTACATCATCAATTTGTGTGCTTAGTTAATGAATGTCCCTCGCATCTTTCTCCCAGTGTGTGTTTTTTTTTCTCGAAAAAATTCACTGCGAAAGATAAGAGGCGTATAACGAAAGCTGGTCATGTATGTACGCACGCACACACACGGTCAGACTGCACGCATGTGTGCGTATGTGGGACACACGTCGTGATGATGCTGCTGTGTCAGAGTTCAAGTTCCTCATACTAATTCAGTCTCTCTCAAATCGAATCTGCTTCATTTTTATTCGTTTCTGTTTTGACGGATGGGGTTTAAAGAGGCTGTATTCCGTGCATATGTGGATTTTTTTAAATAATGAAAAATTATCCTATGAAGAAATGAAATGGAATATTTGTAAAAAGAGAAAAACGTTTACAACAACAAAAAATAATAGCCTCATTTTAATGTATATATATATATGTAATTAGGAGCCGTCATGAATATGAAACTCGGGCACATACTTGCACGAATTCAAAAATTGCGCACTAATTGCGTACTAGTTGAGAATTTAAGTGTTTAAGTTACATACGATTAATTTTTACAAACGAAAATTTTAACGGCAGGTCAGGTCAGGTTCGTCTTTCGGCGGACGTCCTAAACACATTACTAAGTGGGGAAAATTTTTGCTTAGAGAAAAAAATAAACAAACAGACAAACAAACAACACAGGCAGTTTAAGCTTCCTTAATGAGGAAACCTCTTCCAAAACTAATCATTGTATTAGTGTTCTGCTCAAACACTTAAGAGTCGTAATGACCGTCCGTCTAAATTGTTATTTACAACACACGTGTGTAATTTAGTCCCTTCCCACTCACTCGGACTGAAACACGAGAGGAATTTAGATGATGCCCTGCAACTTTCTACATACATATATATAAAAGGAGGATGTGACTCACTTATCGGCGCAGAACCGAAACTACTCGAGCTGGAAACGTGATATTTGGAATTGTTACATATATTGTTAAATATAAAAAAATCGCCCATTAGGTATATTCTGTGACTTAAGTAAAGCTTTTGATTGTGTAGACCACCGTAGCATATTGCTAGAAAAACTGAGGTACTATGGAATAACAGGAACTTCATTTTCTTGGTTTAATTCATACTTACAAAATAGAATGCAAAGAGTAGTATTAAAAGACTCGTGCACAGGTGAAATAGCATAAATCAGATTGGGGAATTATTAAAACTGCGGTGGTGTCCCACAGGGATCAGTATTAGGGCCATTATTATTCCTTATATATATAAATGATCTTCCTAATACCATAGATTCAACTTCTAAAGCTAGACGATACTAGTTGTAATAGTAAAAAGTAACAAAGACACACTAGAAGCTTAGGCAAGTAACAATAATTTAACTAACCTGCTAACATGGTTTAATGCGAACGACGGACTAACAAATAACTGTGACAAAACACATTTCATGCAATTTCACACACACACACAACACAACTTTACAATCTATAATAACACTTAAATACGACAGCAAAAATGTAAATGAAACTTCCTCTGTTAAATTCTTAGGTCTCTTAGTAAATAATAAATTAAATTGGACTGATGATGAGATTAATCAATTACTTAAGAAACTCAGCTACAGCTACATGTGATGCTGTAAGAGCAATGTCTGTCCTTCACACCTTCAGTCATCTAAAAACAAGAAAATTAGTATACTTTGCATATTTTCATTCTGTTTTATCATATGGTATTATATTTTGGGGGCATAGATAAGATTTTTATTAGTCAAAAACGTGTTATTAGAGCAATATGTGAGGCAGGTTTCCTCACACGAACTTCTTGCAGAACTCTGTTCAAAAAGTTAGGTATTTTCACTTTGACGTGCCAATACATTTATTCATTGATGTTATTTGTAATCACAAATAGGAGGCACTTATTTTTTGAATAATTCTGATATTCATCCCTTCAATACAAGGAACAAAAATAATCTGTATAAAAAAAATGTAAAACATTGTCAATTGCACAGAAATAAGGAAAGAAGGTGTGCATTATCCATCTTCAACACGTGACTGCAGTCAGCACAGAATTAAACAGTTGTCCAATGATAATCAAGGTAAATTTAAGACTGAATTACGCTCATTTTTGCTTAGCCACTCCCCATTCTATTCAATAAAGGAATTTATAGAAGAATCGGAGAAGAGTAATTAATTAATTAGTTTATAATACAAAAATTTGTTATAAGTATATTTATCTTTTATACAATAAAATAATGTAATAAATGTGTTCACACCCCCTGACCCATTCCACATCCTTGAAGCTTAGCTTCTTTACAGGATCTACGGAATATGATTATTATTATTATTATATCTAACAACCGACAAAGTGGATTTTTTTTAAATTAAAAAAAATTATCCATCCTATGAAGGAATGAAATGGAAAATTTGAAAAAAGGAAAAACGTTCATTACAACAACAAATAATAATAATAGCCTGATTTTAAGCAATCTTGATGCACAAAACAACATGTTTTCGAAAGAAGAAGAAAAAAAATTCGCTGTAGCTTTTCAAGTGACGTTTCCAACGTCTTAAAAATGCTACGTGATTCATTTTTTTTCTTAAACACGCTGGATAAATGAAAAACACGAGACGTTGTTTATAAAACTGAGCGTAAGAATTTTTTTTTCTCTAACTGCGTTATGTTTGTAGAAGAAAAAAAAATATTTGGTTTTAAAGCTAATAATAAAATATTACTCCAATTGAAAGTTTCCTGCTGTAGGAAACTGAGTTTCAATAATGTTCCCAATTACATATATTTTTTTTCTTTTTCTTTATTTTTGTCTATTTTGTAATTTTTTTAACACTGTATTGAGTGTTATATTTTTATTTTTCAACGTTGATTAGACAGACCCTCTGTGAACTGAGTTTCATATGTCATACAATATTTTTTTCTTTTTATTTTTGTCTATTTTGTAATTTTTTTAACACTGTATTGAGTGTTATATTTTTATTTTTCAACGTTGATTAGACAATTGAAAGTTTCCTGCTGTAGGAAACTGAGTTTCAATAAAGTTCCCAATTACATATATTTTTTTTCTTTTTCTTTATTTTTGTCTATTTTGTAATTTTTTTTAACACTGTATTGAGTGTTATATTTTTATTTTTCAACGTTGATTAGACAGACCTCTGTAATGATTGTTTTTTGTATACAAATTCTTTTCCCGTTGTTTAAGAATCGACGCTTTTCTGATTCATCCTTTAAAATTTTTCACCTTCTTTACTAAGTGAGTGATGATATTTTTTTACATTAGTTTTCCTGCACGATTTGACCTCTTCTTCCAGACATCTTCTTCCAGAATTGTGAAACCTCGCGTTCTGTCATTTTCTGTGGTACGTGCCAATATTGTGGCAGCTGTGATTTGAACCTTAAAGAATTTATGTGAAGTCTATGAGTTGGGATGTGCCATGGTCTCTCATATCTCAAGGGGGAATGACCTCACAGATATAACCCACCAATTAATTTATAAGGCCTATATACTCAACAAGTTTCACAGTATCAGTTTGTACGTTAATTGCAGGATGGGTTATATTTAAAATGGAGCACTTGGGATATATTTCTGGAATATTAACCTGGTTTCACTAACTTAACTTACAGTTGAATATATATATTTTTTGGAGACTACAAAATGTTTTAATTTTTTCCAATGGGACATTTGGTATTGAAGATATGGCCTTTGATAGGGATACTAAGTGACCTTTTTGTTTGCCCCATATAGCAGGAAGTAACTTTATAAAGTGTAGATAATTTATTATCATTTATTAAATCAAACACTCTGTAAGAATATATATAACACTGCAACATAATCACACATTATAGACAGATACGTATATATATATATAAATTCCGCTTAGCAATAATTCTCTTATTGCTCGCAAAAGCCAAAGATTTTTTTTTTCCATAAGAAACGTCATAATCCTCAAAATCATGACTTCAAAAAGTAAACTGTTTTTGTGACAGAAAAGGACTTGTTATTCTTTGATAATTTAGATAATACAGTGACATCAAAAAAATGGAACCAGTCAAATAACTATTTTATTGCAATTTTTCATGTATTTAAAGTGTAAGCTCAGTAACAGATACAAACAGGAGTTATTTTTTAGACCGAAATAAGAGTTTCGTCACTCATAAATGTGAGGAGAGAACTTTTTTTTTAATTTTGCTGTCTCAGATGTTCTTTTTCTCTTTTCTATATTCTTACATATAATAAACTTCAACTGCAGAAGAAACCTTCGGTTACCTTCGACAAACATAGGCCAACTTTGGCAAACACAACAGAGACTTAATTTCCCTCCAAATAATAATTTTTTTTCTAATACGTTTAAATTATCACAAAAATCCCACTCTATATAATATCACTGTCTATTATCTATATCAGTGTTTTTTTTCCGCGGGTGCAGTTAATAATTTGAACAAATACTTCCCGAGTCTCTGACAGAGTACAATTAGAAAAGCTGGACCTTTTGATAACTTTCTCTTTGTCATCCATCCTCTTATGATGGTAAAGTGGAATGATAACACCACATTTCCTATTTGTTTACTTCTTTATTAATGTACTTCACAGTCTGACTGAGACTTTGTCTGTTAAGACATGAAGCAAGCATACATACAATGGGGGGAAAATAACTGATAAATCTTCCTGATTGAAGCCGTCCCTGCGACTTTCTCTCGATACATGTGTAGTTAAGAAGTAGCTGATGATTACAAGGCCACTTCTTACGACAAAGGGAAAACAGTCTCCTACAGGACTTGAATCTGGTGTCATTCTCTCTACACAACTCTCCGAGGGACGGAGAAAACATCCACTCGAACGGATTTACGAGAAACGGACGGTCGTGTCGACATAATCTACTTTCCAGTGCTTTGGGCTTGATCATGTGGAAACGTGATGAAACTTCGACATGGAAATGAGACAAAAGTGTCAGTAACTCTCTCCACCCCCCCTCCACACACCCGCCCCTTCACACACCCACAACCACAACCACCACGAAAAAAGAACGAGAATTATATTTTAAAATTTCATGGTAATACGTCTCGTATATCAACACTAATATTCAACCGATGACTCTTAAATGTACTTGGCCACGATTCCTGAATCGATAACATAGAAAATTCGAACGCTCAGTTTCCTATCAGAACAACGATATATATATATATATATATATATATATATATATATAAGGGTTGATGCACTTCCTCTCAGGCCATGGACCATATGGGCTGTACCTTAGTAGTAGGATAGAAAGAAACAAGGACACCCTGGTGCAAGTGCGAAGAGCCAGACAGCCTCTCCTCAACATGTAGTGTTTGATTGCCCTGGATATGACATAAAAATCAAGATGAACGGAAGGAATGCCTTAAAGGACATGGATGATCTAAAAGTTGTAATCAGGGATCCGTAATTTAATAACAGTGCTCGAAAATATAACAAACCAGAGATATACCCTCCCCCCCGGATTGAGCTAGGAAGATATAATTGCAAACAATCTCTGGTATGAGAATCTCACACAACCTTAGATGAAAGCTCCATGGTCATAAAGGGGGGAAAAAAAATCGATTTTCTCTGAAAAGCCGTTTTTAGACACGACTCTGCAGTAAGATCAGATTTTTGGGAATCTTTTTTTATTTTTTTACACACAATCAATAATATAGTAAAATAAGCTGAGTTTACAAGAACAGTGAATAATCACGACATATTTCATTCACTGGCAATCAATTCAAAACAGACCACCACCAACAAGGACTCAGATGCCAAAGTGGCAGGACAAGATACCGTCTATTTATATTTATAAATTTCAATTAAATTTAAAAAATTATAATGTCGCTCTATTTAAAAAACCAATATTATCAATGATGTCCATATTGATAAGTCATTAGTGATGATGTTAGAATACCAGCAAAAGAAAAAAAAGTGGTCTCTAGCTTAATGTGGCAGAATAAAAGTTTTTAAATAGTATGTATGACCTTTCATCATCAGGCTACATCCTCGATATTTGCTGTGATTATTAGTATTTTATTGCAGGAAGCAGCTAGGGACAACCAACAGCAAAGCTGCTGTCTGGTGACTGGTGGCAGGCCTGTTTTTCCAGTTCTCCCTCCTTACTCGTAGTAATTGGCCCGAATCGGAACACATCCTTCCTTTCGATGGCTCGTTAAAATTTTCCAACAGCGATTGAGTGTGTGTGTTTGTCTGTCTGTCTGTCTGCCTCACAAGCAAAATCCTTCAATCGCACAGGAAACTGAATCCCTTCACTCATCTTACCGAAACTATTATGACGTCAAATGAATCCCCTTTTCAGACCAATATAAGTAACACTTTCAGATGATATTTTCCAAGTCTTTTTTTTTTGTTTTTTTTTAAGTAATATTGTCACTATCTTATTTAAGTGTGTACAGAAAGATAACAAACGAGGAAGAGAGACACACACTCTTTATTATTATTACAAGAAGATCTAGATTATAAAGTTAATAAATAGCTGGGCTCTGGAAAATAAAATGAAAATTAATGGAAAGAAAAGAAAAGAAAAGGCAGCAGCTCAATCTCGTTTACTAAACGCACACACGTTGTTAAATGAGACAGAATAGACGAGTGGGGAGGGGAAATTAATTCCAAGGGTGGGTAACGAACGAGCTGCAAATATCTGGGGGAAAAAAAATTTTTTCAACAACAGAGACTTGTGGGTGGTGGGAGGAGGAGGAACAAGTGAAATTTCACGGCCCCCGAAAAGCGTGGAGGAATTCCTTACACCATTTCATTATGAGGAACTTAAAAAAAAAAGGGAAGTTCCAAAAACAAAAGGAGGAGGTGGTGGCATACTTATTTATCTCTAGTTAGACCAATTTTGGAATATGGGGGGGGACAGGCGGCTTGTTGGGATCCTTATAGAATTAATCGAATAGAATCATTAGAGAAAGTTCAGAAAAGGAAGGGGGGAGGCGGGCTGCTGCTAATTTTTGTGCAAGTGCAGGGCCACACAGGGGGGTCATAGGAAGGGAAAAAGTAAAAAACAGCTAGGTTGGGAGGAGGTATTGTCAGAAAGGAGGAGGGAGAAAGCAAGACTGCATAAGCTTATAGAGGGGCAAAAACCATGGATTGGGGAATTAGCTACAAAAATGCAAAAGCCCAGTTATATAGGTAGATGATGATGGGAGGAGGATCACTCACCAATTCAAAGTGAAATATAGAAAACAAAAAAAAACAGATGTTGGCAAATTCTCATTCCTAAATAGGACTATCAACTACTCTGGAATAATTTTGTGGCAAGTAGGGGCCACACAGGGGGGTCATAGGAAGGAAAAAGTAAAAAACAGCTAGGTTGGGAGGAGGTATTGTCAGAAAGGAGGAGGGAGAGAAAGCAAGACTGCATAAGCTTATAGAGGGGCAAAAACCATGGATTGGGGAATTAGCTACACAAAATGCAAAAGCCCAGTTATATAGGTAGATGATGATGGGAGGAGGATCACTCACCAATTCAAAGTGAAATATAGAAAACAAAAAAAAACAGATGTTGGCAAATTCTCATTCCTAAAATAGGACTATCAACAACGACTGTGGAATAATTTACCTGTGGCAGGAGGAGGAGTGTTTGGAGGAGGGAGGGAAATCCTCCTCTTCAAGAAAATAAATTTAGGTCAAATCTGAAAAAAACGTGTGAAGTGAAGTGGATATTTTTTGAGATATAGAGTTTTCGAAATGATACCTGGACCTTAGAGACGTTGTCTTAAAGTTTTTGGTTTCCCACAAATTTTGACACGTTTCCTGTTACGCGTTATGAGAATCATTACCCCAAGTAAAAAAATTTTCTTAGATAAGTTTTCAGAGACGAATCTGAAGATATGAGCAATAGATTTAATGGTAATTTAATTTATAAATTTTTAAAAATTGAAAAAAAATCTATTTTACGATAAATGATTGATTTTTAACAATTTAATGAGATGTTAAATTTGATAACATTACATTATATTTGGGAGTCTGTAGATAAATGTGGGATACGATCTCCAAAATTTAATTTAAGAAAATAATTGTAGAAATGATTTATTAATGATTTTAAAAATTGAGAGACTGGTTTAAAAATATGGGTATCCAAATTACAAAACAGTAATATCTATTTATTCTTGGTGCAGTTTAAAAGCAATAAATCTCTGAGTTTTTTCGCGTCGTTTAAACTTGGATAAACTATCATACCCCTTAAAACAAAAATATAGTGGATTTCAAGTGAAGAAACCGGCAACCAAAAAAATGCAAGAAATGTTTTTTATGTTGTCTTGGAATAGTCTTGTAGTTATCTTAACCGATTAACAAGTTGTGCAAGTTGAAGGCAGAAAAAGTGACGGTATTTTCAGAAAGTTTCGCCAAGACAATGCACGGTCTCATACAGCCACGGGGAAAATTCGCAGATTCGTTTGTTCCTGAAATGAGTAGCCCATCGCTTTCGTAAACGATTGTTTCTCAGAGAAGTAAGGGTTAGAGAGATGGAAGGATCGCTGGGAGAAGAAATAAGTTTGAAGAATAAATGTCTTGTATCTTCGTTACGCAGGAAAATTTTATAGACCATCCTTGTAAGTTTTCTGTCCACCAAGGACATGTCAAGAGAGAGAGAGAACGTTCCCTAACATATCGTGACTGATTCGCTTCACCTACACGTTTCCAAAATCGTAATGTGAAGAGCTTTGTCCCACCCCAAATATAACGCCCTAGGGGGGGGGAGGGGGAGGGCAAGAAAATAACAGTGATGACCCCCCCATCGGAGTATTATACGCCTACGCAAAAATAAATATGCAAAGCCTACGGAATTGGGTTGTGTTTCATAGCAGGTTTTCAAACGAGTAAAAGGTTATGATCGCCACGAAAGGTCCTACCGAGTTTTCATACGAGAAAACCGATCGTTCCGGTTATGGATTGTTTTATGGCATCGCTGTTGGCAAATTGCAGAGCGAATTTGTCGGCGCTCGGTGTGTATGATCGCGGCTCGAGGGACGGCGTGCGTTGTTATTTCCGCAGAATGGCCGCGGCTAATTTATCACGATGACTTGGAACGTCTCCGGCGGGTCTGCAATTTCCGATCCAGCTGTAATCATGGTCTTGGAGCGTTGTGGGCCAAAGTGCCCTGTGTTTTACAAGGCTCCAATCGGGTTAGAGACCCGGGCTACCAATATTGGACTGCGTTGGGTCGTCAACAACAGGCAACGGCACTAAAAACCTACTCATTCACTCTTAAACAGTATGCGTCACCGTTTAATGACATGACATGCAAATGGCGTCTTGAACCGCCTCTGGACATAACGAAAACCTTGGAAAGAGGTCTATAACAATATCACCAAATTTAGACCTGAGCCTTTACAGTATCAACTTTGCAATTAGTTAGGTCCATTTTAGGTCAGGATTAAGGGAATAATTTGAGATCAATGGGAGACTGTCTTCTCAGTAGCGTTTCTTCAGTTCCAACGATTCCTTGTCCAATATTTTGGAAATCCAGGTCGGGTTCCAGTCCAAAATCAATAATTAACGGTGCTAAAAATCTACTCATTCATTCCTAAATAGTATGAATGAATCGTTGTTAATGATATAACAAAGGTCTTCGAAAACCACTGGACAGCGTTAAAACTCGGCGTCTTGAACCGCCTCTGGACATAACGAAAACCTTGGAAAGAAGTCTATAACAATATCACCAAATTTCGACCTGAGCCTAATTAGTCAGGTCTATTTTAGGTCAGGATTGAGAGAATAATTTGAGATCAATGGGAGAGTGTCTTCTCAGTAGGGTTTCTGGAAATCCTAGCTTCTTCAGTTCCAACGATTCTTTGTCAAATATTTTGGAAACCTGAACAGGTCCAGGTCGGGTTCAGGTCCAAAGTCAATAATTAACGGTGCTAAAAATCTACTCATTCATTCCTAAATAGTATGAATGAATCGTTGTTAATGATATAACAAAGGTCTTCGAAAACCACTGGACAGCGTTAAAACTCGGCGTCTTGAACCGCCTCTGGACATAACGAAAACCTTGGAAAGAGGTCTATAACAATATCACCAAATTTAGACCTGAGCCTAATTAGTCAGGTCTATTTTAGGTCAGGATTGAGAGAATAATTTGAGATCAATGGGAGAGTGTCTTCTCAGTAGGGTTTCTGGAAATCCTAGCTTCTTCAGTTCCAACGATTCTTTGTCAAATATTTTGGAAACCTGAACAGGTCCAGGTCGGGTTCAAGTCCAAAATCAATAAGTAACGGTGCTAAAAATCTACTCATTCATTCCTAAATAGTATGAATGAATCGTTGTTAATGATATAACAAAGGTCTTCGAAAACCACTGGACAGCGTTAAAACTCGGCGTCTTGAACCGCCTCTGGACATAACGAAAACCTTGGAAAGAAGTCTATAACAATATCACCAAATTTAGACCTGAGCCTAATTAGTCAGGTCTATTTTATGTCGTGATTGAGGGAATAATTTGAGATCAATGGGAGAGTGTCTTCTTAGTAGGGTTTCTGAAAACCTAGCTTCTACAGTTCCAACGATTCTTTGTCAAATATTTTGGAAACCTGAACAGGTCCAGGTCGGGTTCAGGTCCAAAGTCAATAATTAACGGTGCTAAAAATCTACTCATTCATTCCTAAATAGTATGAATCGTTGTTAATGATATATAACATGTAAAAAAATCTCTTTGAACAACCACTGGACAGCGTTAAAACTCGGGAAAAAAAACACCAAAATTCGGAGCCTGAACCCTTCATGCTGGAGATGATCACCGCCTGTGATTATTGTTTCACCGGAGGAACGCGGAGCTGAGTCACGGGAACCCCAGATGCAGCCACGGGAGGAGACTAGAGCATGACTAAGCAAGTGGACCAACCAATGGGAGACGCGTCAACATCTAGCCAATCACAGGCGGTTTGTGCTTGCCTCAGACTTGCCTCAGAGACTGTGTAAATGCTTACACTCACCGAATTTGACGCTTCAGTCTGTGAAGATGATGGCCAGAGCAAGCCATCGAAACGTCACTGTTTAAATCTTTGACCCGGTTGGAAACTCGAGAGGAATTTATACAATATACCAGAGATTTGCGACGGTCATTCACAAAAAGCAACGACCGTTTGACTATAAACGATTTAAAAACAAAAACTTATTTTTAAAAAAAAAACGAAATTATTTCTCCACTTAAGCGAAGCTCACTTTAACTCTCCACATAATCACCCATTCATTACATTTAGACATTTTTCACATTATATACAGTAGAAATCGATGAAAGGCAACTCCATCAGATGAAGAAAGGTACTGTGCAGGAGAGAGAGACATTTGCTGTGAGCGTTCACAGCAATGTGATTAGTGATACACGTGTTAACTCGGGCACAAATACTAACAGAATACCTCTTTTTTTTCACTCATGCCACCAGGAAGAGGGGGGGAAAAAAGGGAGATCTTATCATTTATGTAAAATGAATAACGAATTCTCCAGGTTCGTTCTGGCGGTTTTCCGGGCTAGTCGTCAATTACTTGAAAACAGTGGAGAAAAATATTTTTTTTGTGATGGGAGATACGCCGTTACATTGTAAAAGCTGATGTTGATGGTTGTGTGTTGATTTGTTTTCCAATGGCCGATGGATCACGACCCTACGTCAGCAGTGACGCTCACCACAGAGGATGGTTGTAGTCGATGCCCGGAGGAGGAGGAAAGTGGTGGAGTTGGAGGCGAGGGAGCGTGTTAACCGCGAAACTCACCAGGCGGCACATCGCGTTATGCCCACTTCCTGCAGGTTATTCACCCCGGGACAGACAGTCAGTCAGTCTACCAGTCTAGTCCACTTGGCGTTGCGTGCGTGCGTCCGCGACACTTTATCCTCGCAATTGAGATCGTAGTCCCACTGAGAGTGGAACCTGAACCCCACACCCCCCTGAGCTGAACGTCAAGTTGACAGTGGCGGCCATATTTGGCAATCTTGTTCTCGACCTTGGCTCCTCAGATGAATTCCATGCCATATTCTGTGCTCCGAGTAGAGTACAGCGAGGTCACTCACTACTACCACAACAACAGCGACTCTCCACTAATAAACATCTGACGTCTAAGACCCTTCTGGTCCTCACAACATTATCCTTCTCCAATTTTTTTTTAAATTTCCTTTTTCCTACACTGATTGCCATCAATCAACTAACCAAGCAAGGGTTCAATAACTATAGTAAATTAAACAGAAACCTGCCCTTCCTCAAAAAGCACTCCTATCTCTATATTTTTTTTGCTGGAGTCGAATTGAAATTTATTCCATTTCACTAACCCTTCGAAACATTTTATGAAAATATTTGAAAAAGTAGTCTATAATAGAGTAGTTGATCACTTAAATAAATATAATCTGCTTACCACCTCACAATTTTGGCTTCAGGAAAAAAAAATGTTCAACAGACATTGCTATTTTCACTCTCGCTCATGAAATTTTGGAACAACTAAACAAAAAAAAAAGATACCCCCATTAGGAATTTTTTGTGACCTATCCAAAGCTTTTGATTGTGTAGACCATAATATCATTCTTAAAAAAAATGAAGTTTTATGGAATAACAGGAATTTCCCAATAATTGGTTCTCCTCTTACCTAACAAATAGGAAACAGAGGGTTATACATTAAGAGACTCTAACTCTGGACAAATCATTAACTCTGACTGGGGACAGATAAAGACTGGGGGGTTCCACAGGGTTCCATTCTATGCTATTACAATGCTATTAGCATATTTAATAAACTTCTCACCCCCATTAAACAATTAAAAATAAATCCAAACAAGTTCAAATATGAACTAACTAAGTTCTTACTAAGGCCACTCCTTCTACTCTGTTATGGAGCTGAATGTATCATAGGGGTAGATATTTATAATTATGTAAGAACATTATTAGAACACTAATTTTTTAGTATAGGATGTAAAAATATTTATCAATTTTATATATAAGGTACAAATTGTATGTCTTCTGTATAGAACTTAAGAAAATCTTATTATAAGTTAAAAATTAATGAATAGTTACAGTATATTTTAATATTAATAAAGCAACCTAACTATGTAAAATCTCTGACTCGTGTTCCACAACATCATCCTTGAAGCTTGTGCTTCTCTATAGGAGGATCTATGGAATATGATTTTATACTTATAATTAATGAATAGTTACAGTATATTTTAATATTAATAAAGCAACCTAACTATGTAAAATCTCTGACTCGTGTTCCACAACATCATCCTTGAAGCTTGTGCTTCTCTATAGGAGGATCTATGGAATATGATTTTATACTTATAATTAATGAATAGTTACAGTATATTTTAATATTAATAAAGCAACCTAACTATGTAAAATCTCTGACTCGTGTTCCACAACATCATCCTTGAAGCTTGTGCTTCTCTATAGGAGGATCTATGGAATATGATTTTATACTTATACTTATACACACTATTTTGCAACCCTTTCTAAGCTGATTGCGCGCAACGGAGGGAGTTCGCGATTTTGGAACAGTTAAAAGTTCATATGAAGAACGATAATATTTATGCATAACACGTGTGATGTAAGCACATTAAATATGAAATAAAAAAATCATTTCTTTGTGTTTACGTTCTTACTGACTGTCACATACGTAAGTGTCACTGAGTAGAAATATCGCTCAAGTATTACGAATCGATTAAACTAAATTGAAGGTAGCTGGAAGGCAATTTTTGCTGACCTCTCTAAGGCTTTCGACACCGTAGATCACCAAATATTAATAAAAAAGATGGAATATTATTACGGAATTCGGGGAAATACGTCACTTTTACTAAGATCGTATCTTACAAACCGCAAACAACAAGTGTTAATTGAAACCAAAGACGGCCAACAACTTCACTTATCCGATTGGGAATTTATTACATGTGGAGTTCCTCAAGGATCAATTCTTGGGCCTTTACTTTTTTATTCTGTACATAAACGATCTTCCAGGGAATACGTAAATCCTCTAAAATCGATTCTCTACGCGGATGATACAAATATAATTATTGCAGATAAAAACTTCGATAATCTGATTAAGAAAGTAGACAACGCGGCTCTGAATGGTCTAAATATTTGGTTTAACGTGAATAGATTATCCGTCAACCTAGATAAGACTAAATTAGTTCAGTTTAGTGCTGATGCTAGGAATAGACAGACCCGTAGACAAGTTCTCAGCTAATGCTTGAGCCTTTCCTCCTCGGCCTTCGGATTGACGATAAATTAAAGTGGAATGACCAACCATGGGACCGATTAAACCTTCTGTAAATAATAATAATATGGCAAATGTTAAAAAAATGGACATTAATTTAAATATAGGGTTCTTATTATGATTTCTATGCAATTCACGAACCACTCTAACCCGGAATTCCCAGCTTCTCGATAAGGTTCATTAAATGCGACCTAAGCCGCCTACTATTTATTTATTTATACTGATTATTACTAGTTGAATAGAAAACAACAAGAAGATTGAACTATGATAGCACCGAGTTACAATGAAAGTGCTTATTTGGTAAAGGTAAGGCTATAATAAATGTTTGTACAGAATGAATCCAATGTGAAAAAAATGTAATATTTCGTCTGTGGAAAAATTTATTATTTTAATCGTACACATAGCATGTGTGATCTTCCCCCTTCTTCTTCTTTGTGTCTCACGCAGCTGTCACTGTAGAAAGTGACGTCATGATACTGTGGAAGTTTCAAGTCCAGAGAGACTTGAACGCTCGGATGGGCGGCGAACTGTTACGTCACGCGCGGCTTCCCTTATAAGGAGGAGCAACAGATTCGGCTGCTGCCTGCCTGGGAGGAACATCAATTTTTCACCGATTGACAGCGAAACTGGATTATTGTGCTACTGTAATTAGAGTAGATTCCAACGGCGGAAAAAAACAACAAATTTTTGTGTTATAATTAACGGAAATGGGAAATTTCGGTAGAAAACTGAAGAAAAAAAAGATTTTCTAATTTTTTTATGTTAACATGTCTATAATATCCAGTAAACGGGGACTGACTGAAATTTCGGTAGAAAACTGAAGAAAAAAAAGCTGCCAAAGAAATGAATAAAGATGTAGCATATCCTGCAAGACAATTTTAATTAATATATTTGATTTTTAATTTCATAAAAATATTCCTGCTTTTCAGAGGGGAAAAATTTTTTTTTGTTGTTTTTTTTCTCAACTTCATCATTTCTGGTAGCAAAAACCTTCTATGCATCACATTTATTTATTAAGATATTAGCTTCATTCATATTTTTTTAAAAAAATGCTAATATCTTCAAATATTTTCTCCCCGCAGTTTTATTCAATTTCAAAAATAATATACTGAAAATTGATAAAAAAAATTGTCGGCCCTGCATATAAATGTAATTTATATAGATATATTCAAGTACGTATCGCAAGAAACATTTTCAAAACTGCCAAAGCAGGGATCCCAACATAATACCATAATGATTGCCAAAAGTTAAATCGTTGTTTTGTTTTCTAGTCAAATGCAAAATGTAATGATAATGACAATTTTTTGAGGCGACAGGTCAATAATAATAATAATAATAATCATATTCCGTAGATCCTGTAAAGAAGAAGCTAAGCTTTCAAGGATGTGTGAATGAGTCAGGGCGTGTGTTGTACACATTTATTACATTATTTTATTATATAAAAGACAAATATAGTTATAACAAATTTTTTGTAACCAAATAGAAAGGGCGATTTCCAACATTATTATAAAAACTAATTACTCGGCGTCTCCGATTCTTCTATAAATTCCTTTACTGAATAGAAGGAGGAGGAGTGGCTAAGCAAAAAAAAAAAAGAGGATAATTCAGACTTAAATTTACCTTGGTTGGTTATCGGCGAAGGACAACAACAACTGCGGCAATAGTCTGTTGAAGATGGATAATGCACCACACCTTCTTTCTTTATTTCTGTGCAATTGACAATGTTTTACAATTTTTTTTTGTTGTACAGATTATTTTTTTGGTTCCTTGTATTGAAAGGGATGAATATCAGAATTATTCAAAAAAAATAAGTGCCTCCTATTTGTGATTAGAAAATAACATCAATGAATAAATGTATTGGCAACGTCAAAGTGAAAAATACCTAACAGAGTTGCTTGAGGTAACCTGCCTTACTCACATATTGCTCTAATATCAACACGGTTTTTGACTAATAAAAAAAATCTTATCTATGCCCCCCAAAATATAATACCATATGATAAAAACAGAAACGTGGAAAAATATGCAAAGTATACTAATTTTCTTTGTTTTTAGATGACTGAAGGTGTGAAGGACAGACATTGCTCTTACAGCATCACATGTAGCTGTAGCTGAGTTTCTTAAGTAATTGATTAATCTCATCATCAGTCCAATTTAATTTATTATTTACTAAGAGACCTAAGAATTTAAACAGAGGAAGTTTCATTTACATTTTTGCTGTCGTATTTAAGTGTTATTATAGATTGTAAAGTTGTGTTGTGTGTGTGTGTGTGAAATTGCATTAAATGTGTTTTTGTCACAGTTATTTGTTAGTCCGTCGTTCACATTAAACCCATGTTAGGCAGGTTAGTTAAATTATTGTTACTTGCCTAAGCTTCTAGTGTGTCTTTGTTACTTTTTACTATTACAACTAGTATCGTCTAGCTTTAGAAGTTGAATCTATGATATTAGGAAGATCATTTATATATAAGGAATAATAATGGCCCTAATACTGATCCCTGTGGGACACCACCCACCAGTGTTAATAATTCCCCAATATGATTTTTATGCTATTTCACCTGTGCACGAGTCTTTTAAATACTACTCTTCGCATTCTATTCTATGAATGAATGAATGAATGAATGAAAATAGCCTTATGTTGTCCCATTGAGGGCAAAGGCCCTCCTCCTACAAGTAGAGGGTAGCTTTTAGTAGTCTCACGGGGTGAGCTAATACACTACACTACACTGTCACTTAGTTGTAGTTCTAGTTCTATTCTGATCCATTGTCCTCCTCCTGCTTGTTTTTTTTTTTTTGAATAGGTCCGTCCACTTGCCTCTTGGTGTCTCTTGCCCATGTAGGTGTCCCATGTGGTAGCCTTGCAACGTCCATCTTTCGTCTTGTAGCCTCACAACGTGTCGTCCTCCCCCCCATTATTTCCAGTTGGTCTGTTGAGCAACGTCTATTGTCGCTGACATCCTATGTATCAAGATGTTTGATACTCTATCTTTCAGAGAAAACGCCAAGGATCTTCTTCCTCTGGTATTTTCCTCTGGCATACCTGTGTAGAGTGCAGAGTATTTACCCCAACGTGTAGAGATTGTTGAAGGAAATTTGTCCCTCGCCGGTTGGTAGCAGTGCTGGCTGGGTAGGTAGGTAGGTAGAGAGAATGTGATTGTCCGATAGCCGTGACTTAACCAAGGGCGTAGTATATTTGGCTGAGGTTGAGCAAGCGCCGTGACCGGTGAGTCATGAAGAGGTCCGCATGGCAATACCGCTATTGCCAACGCAATCTGCGTACTCATCTGGCCGCCGCCGTGGAAAGTGCCGACATTCCAGCATCCAAAGAGGAGCGCTGGAAGCTGCGCATCCACTTTACACTCTAAATAAATCATCTAATACGTACCATAGCAACCGTTTCCAACTTCTACAGCAATTCGAATCACATTATCCAGGCGTTGTATTTATCGATACTGATGTAGAGGGGGGTTTTCCAATAAGGGTGGGTCGATGTTGAAGCGGAATGAAAAAAAAAAGCTGTGTGTGACATATTAAAGAAATTAATTTTTAACTTGGAAAGAAATAATAAAAAAAGTAAACTTTAAAGAAAAAATATATATAATAATATTCTAGATCAAAGGTATAGGAAACCCCCTCATTCAGATCTCGATGCGCATATGGGACACGAAACCCTACCCGATAGAATGTTTTTTTTCTTCACATTTTTATATGTTTATATATATAGATCCTGCTATAGTAGGTTAGATGCAATATTCCCAGAAACCATTGCGGGAAATTACTCAACAATTTCCCAAAGTTTCATGGCGTTAAAGAAAAAAATAAATAAACAAGTAACTTTTTTAATACCTCACACATGCCACCCATTTGTAGATTTAATAAAAAAAACTGTGTATTTATATAGTTAATTATGCACATTACATGTTCTAAATATTAATTTATTTTAATTTGTATTTTTTTGTGTGATAAGAATAAATTTCCTTCCTTCATCATCTTGTTTTATTTATTTCAACATCAACCCGCACATTACTGAAATATTACAGTTGGGTCAATCCAGGCAGCCTCAGAAAAAAAAATAATAAGTATTTTTTTTGGTTTGTGCATTCCCTCGTGTTTTTGAAGTAGTTCATAACTAATTTTTTTTTGTTTTTCATTCCATACTGTTTCCGGTTCCAAAAATTGGTCGTTTTTTCCGCGTTTGCAGATTATCCACGACTGTATTGAGGCACCATTTGCAAATTAACTGCATCGTGTTCAGTACAGTCAGGGCTACAATTTAAACCCTACTTGAGCTTCAATAAAGCATTTCTACTTTATTTTACTTGATCCCAAATTTTTAGATTTTTATCAACATGCGCAACACGGATATTTTGCGTGCGAAATATTTAAGAAGAAAAAAAACGAAAAACCCTACTTACAAATGGGTGTAATTTGTAAAGGAAACGTCAGCTACCACTTACATTTTACATAGGATTAATTAATCCATTACGTGCACAAGCGCGGTTCGTAAAATTTTTTCTCCTTGGGAGAAATTACCCTACGAAAATTAAATTTCCTTCATTTGGAATCGACAACTTGGCGCGGTACACAGAGTACATAAAAAAAAATATAAGTATTAGAGTTAGTAAATATGGGTCTAATTTATAGGCCTGAATGTACTGAACACGGTTCAGTTTATTTGAAAAGGGATACGTCAACACAGTCGTGGATAATTTAGGAACCGTGCGCGATGCAACGAAAGGCAGGGACCATTTTTGAACCGGATGCAATATAAATATAAAACAAAAAATTAGTTTTGAACCACCAAAAACATGAGGGAAAATGCACAAATAAAAATATTTTTAAAAACATTTTTTTCTGAGAGGATGCGGCAACCAAATTCCTTTTTTTTTCTTAGACCACTTGGCAAGGATTGGCCCAGGTCTAACGAATTTCTCATTCGAAAGCAGTCAAGTACTTTGTAACAGTCAAGATTTGGATTTATTGTTGTTTCCATTAATCCTCGATTGAGGAAAATAGGAGGAAAAATTGAGGAAAATTAAGGAAAATAGGATAAAAAAATGTCATCAACATAACTAACGTTTATCTATTCAGGTCTGATTGCAAATTAACTATGATTTTTTTTAAAAAAAAATGTTTTGTTGGCAGTTTTTTTTTCCTTTCGTTAATTGGTGGAGCAACGTGAGCGATCAATTCACCTCTCGTCGTCTTTACTTTATACCTCGCTTTTCTATCATAGCTAATAGATTCAGTTCAAGAGCGAATAAACGTGACTGCTGCAGCAGATCCAACATTGCATTGTTTCCATTGTGTTTAAATCAAAAACTGCTACAATGAGTCATTTCCGCCGTACGGTTCTCACATCAATAAATATAGTCGAATATCATATATATACCCTTAACAGGTTTTCTCAACAATTTGAAAATAACTTATGTTTGAAATATTACTTTTTATTTCTAAATTCTTTAACTGTTACTCCTAAGAAAATTATCTGCATGAAGTTAACGTTTTTTTATGAAAAAACTTATGTTTGAAATATTATTTTAATTTCTAAATTCTTTAACTGTTACTCCTAAGAAAATTATCTGCATGAAGTTGACGATTTTTAATGAAAAACTTTGTTTCAAACATTATTTTAATTTCTAAATTCTTTAACTGTTACTCCTAAGAAAATCATCTGCATGAAGTTAACGATTTTTAATGAAAAAACTTATGTTGGAAATATTATTTTAATTTCTAAATTCTTTAACTGTTACTCCTAAGAAAATTATCTGCATGAAGTTAACGATTTTTTATGAAAAAACTTATGTTTGAAATATTATTTTAATTTCTAAATTCTTTAACTGTTACTCCTAAGAAAAATTATCTGCATGAAGTTAACGATTTTTTATGACAAAACTCATGTTTGAAATATTATTTTAATTACTTTCTTATTTAACTGTTACTTCTAATGAAAATTATCTGCATGAAGCTAACGGACTGTTTAATGAAAAAAACTGGATGTTTGAAATGTATTTAATTTCTAAATTCTTTAACTGACACTCCTAAGAAAATTATCTGCATGAATGTTAATGATTTTTTAATGAAAAAAACTTACGTTGAAATATATTTTAATTTCTAAATTCTTTAACTGGTACTCCTAAGAAAAATTATCTGCATGAAGTTAACGATTTTTAAGGAAAAAACTCATGTTGGAAACATTATTTTAATTTCTTTCTTATTTAACTGTTACTTCAAGAAAATTATCTGCATGAAGCTAACGACTTTTTAATAAAAAAACTTATGTTGAAATGTTATTTAATTTCTAAATCTTTACTGTCACTCCTAAGAAAATTATCTGCATGAAGTTAATGATTTTATAATGAAAAAAACTTACGTTTGAAACATTATTTTAATTTCTAAATTCTTTAACTGGAACTCCTAAGAAAATTATCTGCATGAATTAACGATTTTTTAATGCAAAAAACTTACGTTTCAAATATATTTTAATTTCTAAAGTCTAAACTGTTACTGCTAAGAAAATCATCTGCATGAAGTTAACGATTTTTTAATGCAAAAACTTACGTTTCAAATATTATTTTAATTTCTAAAGTCTTAAACTGTTACTGCTAAGAAAATCATCTGCATGAAGTTGACGATTTTTAATGAAAAAAACTTATGTTTGGAATATTATTTTAATTTCAAATTCTTTAACTGTTACTCCTAATAAAAATTATCTGCATGAAGTTAAACGATTTTTATTAAAAAAAACTTATGTTTGAAATATTATTTTATGTATTTCTCATAATAATGTATTCCCTGTTTAATTCCACGCTGTAAATAAATTCCTAAGATTTATAATCAACTATTTATTGAGGTGGAGGACACAGCGGAGAGAAGAATAAGGTCGGGTGAAACTGAGGACTTGGGACTGAACTTTGCAGATGCTGACGGAGACGAAGAAGATAGAAGCTGTAAAGAGGTACGCTGCCAAAGTTCCGATTCAGATCGTTTATAAGGGCGGGGGAAGGGGAATCGCCCTTGTATTAAACCTAAGTTAAAAGAGATCACAGAACCATTAATTTTCCTTGTATATATTTCCCTTAATAATGTATTCCCTGTTTAATTCCCCGCTGTAAATAAATTCCTAAGAATTATAATCAACTATTTATTGAGGTGGAGGACACAGCGGAGAGAAGAATAAGGTCGGGTGAAACTGAGGACTTGGGCTGAACTTTGGAGATGCTCAAGGAGACGAAGAAGATAGAAGCTGTAAAGAGGTACGCTGCCAAAGTTCCGATTCAGATCGTTTAAAGGGCGGGGTATTAAACCTAAGTTAAAAGAGATCACAGAACCATTAATTTCCCTTGTATATATTTCCCTTAATAATGTATTCCCTGTTTAATTCCCCGCTGTAAATAAATTCCTAAGATTTTTAATCAACTATTTATTGAGGTGGAGGACACAGCGGAGAGAAGAATAAGGTCCGGCGAAACTGAGGACTTGGGCTGAACTTTGGAGATGCTCAAGGAGACGAAGAAGATAGAAGCTGTAAAGAGGTACGCTGCCAAAGTTCCGATTCAGATCGTTTAAAGGGCGGGGAGGGAGGGAGGGGGTAGGAATCGCCCGTGTATTAAACCTAAGTTAAAAGAGATCACAGAACCATTAATTTCCCTTGTATATATTTCCCTTAATAATGTATTCCCTGTTTAATTCCCCGCTGTAAATAAATTTCCTAAGATTTTTAATCAACTTCCCCTACAACGTTACATTCAGTAAATTGTTAAAATATTGTATTCTGGACAATCGTGACTCTATAAGTTACTATAAGAGAGCAGAAGAGTGGTTTCCCTGCCAGTTAAGGGCATTTAGCATGCTGAGAGGCTGATTTACGGTCCGGAGTTGACGTGTGGACGGCTTCCGGCAGACTCTTTAGTAGAGGGCGTTGCGGCCGGCCACCAGTGACGAATCGCCACGGACAATTGAGTGGCCCATAGTACCTCCGACACCTGCTGCTCAATCAGCCACTGACATCTATTTGTCGCCTGTAAGTTACGCTCCAACAGGATCCAAGCGGACCACACGTTGGACCACATTCCCACGGTACATACGTACAAACACACCAATTTACCACACCTAATCCAAACAACAACAACAAAAAACTTTTTTTTTTCCAAAGTCTTGGTATCATCAATGTAATCAAGATAAAGTACATTAACTTTGCTCCTTGGTTGTAGCCGGAGTTTCTTTCCTTCAACCTGCTTTGGGGTTTGTTCAGGGTTTCTTACATCAGCTGACTGATTTTTATTTAACATAGCCTGGAAAACTCCAGTACAGCAGCGTTGCTAACAACTCGGTAAGACTCAGAGATAAAGATTTTATCTGAGACGTGAAGTTTAACGACCTTTTTATGGGTGAAAATTTTTTTTCTTCCTCAGTTTCCGTAAAATAATCATTCAAAAGACGATATATTGCCTTTTAAAAAAAAATCCCACACACACACACTCCATGAGGAAACTGATTTCCATGCATTTGTGTCGTGCTTCACTTAAGACTCTGTGCCTGTGGATGATAATTCTTATCCCTTATGGTTAATTAAGATGGTATCGGCGCGCAATAAATTTCGGCTGACCGTGGTTGGTTGATTCATTCTATTGCCGATGTCGAGATATTCTCAATGTGGAGATTATCTATCGTCCATCTGACCTTGAGGGTCCCTTGGATCCTGTCCTTCAAAAATTGTTATATCCAAATGTGCTCAGTTGAACCAGAACATGGTCTTGAATTATATGTGACGTTTTAAAAGCTTTTCCCTTATGAAAACAGGCAAATTAAAAAATTTTTTTTGAAAAAAAAATGTAGCATATTGTTAGTAAACAGTCTTTATGCTACCGTAATTCGTTGTTCTTTTTTCAATTTTCCTGACTGGAATTAACTCCAAAACTAAGAAAAAGACGTTGACAGTTTACAGGGTAGGATCCTTAAACCATAGTCCGGGGGCCCTAGTTAACCCTTGCTCTACATTCCCTTTTCAATCCTGGATATGTAGGGACAACATTTAAAATTTTAATCTTATAGCAAACCGCTAAAATTTATGTTCTTTTAAGCCTAAATAAATAAATTTAGTAGACTTATAAACAAAGTGTGAAAATGGTCACAACTTAGCGTCTTTATCTCAATGTATTTTTTTTTTAATTTTTTGTTGTGGTTATCATTTAATTTATTTTTTTTAAAATAAATGAAGTGAAGTGATTTTTTCAAAAAATTAATTACTTAATTTACTGATAATCTGTCACCCCTCCTGGTCTCTAGGTAATTTTCCCCCAGGATTTATTTAAATTAAGGAGAGTTTTAGTTAGACACAATAATAATATTATCGATCAAAATAAAATAAAGAAGGTTACACTAATAATTTTTTTTGCATAAGTTTATAGTGTTTATAGTGCATTTTCTGATATCAGATACAGATTCCAAGTTCATTCATGAATGAGATGGTAAGGACTACCTTGGTCCTGGATATGTAGGGACAACGTTGAAAATTTCATTTTATACCAAACCGCCAAATTTTATGTTCTTTTACGCCTAAATAAATAAATAAATAAATTTAGTACACTTATAAACAAAGTGTGAAAAAAATCTTTGGATATTACTCTAAGGTAGTCAGTCAAATAAACTCTTGAGAAATGTTGATGTTTGTAAGTGAAGGAAGTTGTGAGACATGACTTCTTTGAAGACAATTATTGAATATAGTTCCACGAAGAAAACTGAACATTCTGAAAAGGAGCTGCAGGACGTCATAAAAATAGTTTCTAGAAGACAACGAAAACGGCAAATAGAACTGTAATAGATACTTGAAGAATTACATAGTGTTGAAGATGATCGTCCCCCAATGGTCGCAACTAATCTCAATGTATTTTTAAAATTTTTGTTGTGGTTATCATTTAATTTATTTTTTTAATTATTTAAATAAATGAAGTAAAGTAATTTTTAAACAGTTAATTATTTAATTTTACTGATAATCTGTGACCCCTGGTATTTAATAGTTTTCTTTCTTTCACCAGTTATTCAGCCAACAACAAGAAAGCAGTTGCATCCTGTACCATATATACTCCTTTGTAGGCCACACTAGGCTGACGCACCACAAGTTCCCAGAAACGGCGACAATCGAATCTAGCGAACCGTGAACTCGGCTGCCCAAAGTAAGTATTTCTGCGTACGAATGGAAGGGGTCACCAACAATAAGGGGGGGATA
>CM067381.1:77373280-77375780 GCA_034510155.1 Eucriotettix oculatus
CCCCCCCCCCCCCCCCCCCCCCCCCCCCCCCCCCCCCCCCCCCCCCCCCCCCCCCCCCCCCCCCCCCCCCCCCCCACCCCCCCCCACCCCCCCCCCCCCCCCCCCCCCCCCCCCCCCCCCCCCCCCCCCCCCCCCCCCCCCCCCCCCCCCCCCCCCCCCCCCCCCCCCCCCCCCCCCCCCCCCCCCCCCCCCCCCCCCCCCCCCCACCCCCCCCCCCCCCCCCCCCCCCCCCCCCCCCCCCCCCCCCCCCCCCCCCCCCCCCCCCCCCCCCCCCCCCCCCCCCCCCCCCCCCCCCCCCCCCCCCCCCCCCCCCCCCCCCCCCCCCCCCCCCCCCCCCCCCCCCCCCCCCCCCCCCCCCCCCCCCCCCCCCCCCCCCCCCCCCCCCCCCCCCCCCCCCCCCCCCCCCCCCCCCCCCCCCCCCCCCCCCCCCCCACCCCCCCCCCCCCCCCCCCCCCCCCCCCCCCCCCCCCCCCCCCCCCCCCCCCCCCCCCCCCCCCCCCCCCCCCCCCCCCCCCCCCCCCCCCCCCCCCCCCCCCCCCCCCCCCCCCCCCCCCCCCCCCCCCCCCCCCCCCCCCCCCCCCCCCCCCCCCCCCCCCCCCCCCCCCCCCCCCCCCCCCCCCCCCCCCCCCCCCCCCCCCCCCCCCCCCCCCCCCCCCCCCCCCCCCCCCCCCCCCCCCCCCCCCCCCCCCCCCCCCCCCCCCCCCCCCCCCCCCCCCCCCCCCCCCCCCCCCCCCCCCCCCCCCCCCCCCCCCCCCCCCCCCCCCCCCCCCCCCCCCCCCCCCCCCCCCCCCCCCCCCCCCCCCCCCCCCCCCCCCCCCCCCCCCCCCCCCCCCCCCCCCCCCCCCCCCCCCCCCCCACCCCCCCCCCCCCCCCCCCCCCCCCCCCCCCCCCCCCCCCCCCCCCCCCCCCCCCCCCCCCCCCCCCCCCCCACCCCCCCCCCCCCCCCCCCCCCCCCCCCCCCCCCCCCCCCCCCCCCCCCCCCCCCCCCCCCCCCCCCCCCCCCCCCCCCCCCCCCCCCCCCCCCCCCCCCCCCCCCCCCCCCCCCCCCCCCCCCCACCCCCCCCCCCCCCCCCCCCCCCCCCCCCCCCCCCCCCCCCCCCCCCCCCCCCCCCCCCCCCCCCCCCCCCCCCCCCCCCCCCCCCCCCCCCCCCCCCCCCCCCCCCCCCCCCCCCCCCCCCCCCCCCCCCCCCCCCCCCCCCCCCCCCCCCCCCCCCCCCCCCCCCCCCCCCCCCCCCCCCCCCCCCCCCCCCCCCCCCCCCCCCCCCCCCCCCCCCCCCCCCCCCCCCCCCCCCCCCCCCCCCCCCCCCCACCCCCCCCCCCCCCCCCCCCCCCCCCCCCCCCCCCCCCCCCCCCCCCCCCCCCCCCCCCCCCCCCCCCCCCCCCCCCCCCCCCCCCCCCCCCCCCCCCCCCCCCCCCCCCCCCCCCCCCCCCCCCCCCCCCCCCCCCCCCCCCCCCCCCCCCCCCCCCCCCCCCCCCCCCCCCCCCCCCCCCCCCCCCCCCCCCCCCCCCCCCCCCCCCCCCCCCCCCCCCCCCCCCCCCCCCCCCCCCCCCCCCCCCCCCCCCCCCCCCCCCCCCCCCCCCCCCCCCCCCCCCCCCCCCCCCCCCCCCCCCCCCCCCCCCCCCCCCCCCCCCCCCCCCCCCCCCCCCCCCCCCCCCCCCCCCCCCCCCCCCCCCCCCCCCCCCCCCCCCCCCCCCCCCCCCCCCCCCCCCCCCCCCCCCCCCCCCCCCCCCCCCCCCCCCCCCCCCCCCCCCCCCCCCCCCCCCCCCCCCCCCCCCCCCCCCCCCCCCCCCCCCCCCCCCCCCCCCCCCCCCCCCCCCCCCCCCCCCCCCCCCCCCCCCCCCCCCCCCCCCCCCCCCCCCCCCCCCCCCCCCACCCCCCCCCCCCCCCCCCCCCCCCCCCCCCCCCCCCCCCCCCCCCCCCCCCCCCCCCCCCCCCCCCCCCCCCCCCCCCCCCCCCCCCCCCCCCCCCCCCCCCCCCCCCCCCCCCCCCCCCCCCCCCCCCCCCCCCCCCCCCCCCCCCCCCCCCCCCCCCCCCCCCCCCCCCCCCCCCCCCCCCCCCCCCCCCCCCCCCCCCCCCCCCCCCCCCCCCCCCCCCCCCCCCCCCCCCCCCCCCCCCCCCCCCCCCCCCCCCCCCCCCCCCCCCCCCCCCCCCCCCCCCCCCCCCCCCCCCCCCCCCCCCCCCCCCCCCCCCCCCCCCCCCCCCCCCCCCCCCCCCCCCCCCCCCCCCCCCCCCCCCCCCCCCCCCCCCCCCCCCCCCCCCCCCCCCCCCCCCCCCCCCCCCCCCCCCCCCCCCCCCCCCCCCCCCCCCCCCCCCCCCCCCCCCCCCCCCCCCCCCCCCCCCCCCCCCCCCCCCCCCCCCCCCCCCCCCCCCCCCCCCCCCCCCCCCCCCCCCCCCCCCCCCCCCCCCCCCCCCCCCCCCCCCCCCCCCCCCCCCCCCCCCCCCCCCCCCCCCCCCCCCCCCCCCCCCCCCCCCCCCCCCCCCCCCCCCCCCCCCCCCCCC